>JAPYYQ010000125.1:52-101687 GCA_030522585.1 Anagyrus pseudococci | reverse complement strand
ACGTCTTTTACGCGGGCGGATTCGTTTAGCAGTAGACGAAGGTGGCGGTTTGGCTGACAATCAGTATGGATTCCGAGTGGGTCGTTCAACGGTCATGGCGGTGGATAGAGTGTTGAAGCAGGTTGCGGACGCGTGGGTGGGTACCAGATGGACTTGACAGGCGTGTATCCTTGTGACCTTTGACGTGAAAAATGCTTTTAGCTCCGCAAGATGGGTAGATATAAAACGGTCGCTGGTAAACGGACGTGAGAAAAGAACATCACGTCGGGAGTTGCGCAGGGTTCGGCAGTCGGGCCTGATCTCTGGAACCTCAATTATGATGGTTTGCTGAGGGTCGATCTACCAGACGGCGCCGAGTTTGTTACAACTTCACACAACGTAGTTATCGCTGTTCTTTTGAACGCTACTATGTAATTTTGTTAGCGCGATTCCATTGTACGTTGCTACGCAATATTTTGTTAGCGCATCACTTTTTTTTCTTCACGTAGCAACTCCGAGGAAGAAACTAATTTTAAGTTAGTCGATGTAGCGATACGACAGAGACGCTACAAAATAATCAGTCCGTGTGTGTGCTTAAGCCGCAAATCTGTTTTTGGCATTGATATTAAGCATCGTTACTCTATAAGAGTTCTTTTAGTTAATTAGCTTTAATGCTAATTTTAAAGGGTTGTTACGGCGCAGCCGTGTATTAATCTGATAAAGGTTTTGATTATAACCTAACCACACGTGTGAGTGTAAGAATCTAACGTTTCGATCAAATTAATCGGAACCTCTTTAAAAATGTTGTTTTTATTAAAAATTGATCATATTATATTGCGAAAAACTTTTGTTATTTTAAAATAAACTGATTTCTTTAATTTGAATAAAAATACTAAAAAACTATGTCATTGTTATTTACATAAAAATATTTAAATAAAAATTAGTCAAGAAATCTTTTAAAAACAGAAGAATTCTCGACAATACAGAGTTGGTGGCTTTTGCCACCCTTTTGAGTTGCTCCCGTCCAAAAGTGCCTAGTGCGCCCAAAGAAGTTTTACTTCAAAAAAACGTTTTTATTAATAGACACCCTAAATAAGGTCGGATCGGTCCCAAAATTTAATCAGTTCTTTAGTAACATATACCGAATTAGTGTTATAAATTTTGAGTCGATATCTTCTTTTTTTTGCTCGAGTTATCGTGCGACAAAAAAATGCGTACATACATACATACGAAAAATAAAATTAATTTTAATTTTATTAAGTATAAAATTAAAAACTTTTTTTTCTTTCCATCACATCAATTATTATTTATTTAGTTATCAATTAAAAAAAAGTTAACAAAAAGTTTAAAAAAAGTAGAAACCAGGTGGAGATTTGAACCCTTGCCGTTCGTATCACGAAGCATACGTGCTAGCCACTGGACTACCGTAGCTTTTTGATTATATATAATCGAAATTGATATTTTAATTGTATCCAAAAGATACGCTTAAATATCACATGTACACGTGTATGTGACATAGACACGGAGGAGTATGTTCTATTATATATAAAATTATTAATCGTCATGTTCCCCTCCTCCCCCACTCACTTAGCTTCGGTGCTTTCAGAAAGTCTTTTTCGGCTTTCCGAGTGCACGAGCCTCGAGCGCGTCTCCCCCGCCCCCCTCAGCGTTTGTTTATGTATTGTCTCGCCGAATCTTGGGGCTCGCTGAACGCGTGCTCACGGCCGCCGCTGCCTCCCCTTCCCCCGTACTCAGTAACTCTTTTTCATTAATTTGCTAAACATTTCGCACTCATCGAAATCGGGAAAATAATCGTTTCCGATGTAAAAAATTACGCTCTAGCGATTTGTGCATGCCGTTTCACCCTAGGCCCAACCGTTTTCGAGCTATAAGCGAAAACAAGTCTTGCAAGCCGTTTTTGCAAAAAGTGCACAGTGTAAGGCTCTGAAAATTTCACTATCGGCTTTATGGACCTCGCTTTACCCTTTAGCGGAGATTTAATGACGATTTTGAGTGGACTATCATACTCATGTTCGTACTAGTCTTCGGTGGATTTCTGTCAAAGGTTTCCCTTTTCTTTCCTGTCTGCATTTTGCTTATGCAATACCGCTGTTGTCCATGAACTGTCCGTCGTCTCAACTCACATACGCTACTTGATATGAAATAACAAGAGCCAGTAGGATACGAGTAAAAATATTGTAGCTATAGCTACAATATTTTTACATTTTTATAGGTTAGCTACAATTTGTCATATCGATATTTTTGCAAGAAATAATGAAATTTGGAGACTGTACTCCAACGAGTAGAAATATTTGTGAATGAGAAAGAATAATAGATGCTAACCATACTCTAAAGTGTGTAAAACAAACATGACAAATTCGATCTAACCTATAAAAACGTACAAATATTGTAGCTATGAATTTTTGGGGTATTCTATCGGTTCTAAAAAATTACTGTAAACTTATAAATCTATTATCTTTCATATGTTGGGGCCTTTCTCCCGATTTCATTAATATAATTTTAGTAAAGAAATAAAAACTCACTTTTCTCCTATGCTGGCTGTACATTTGCTCTGCCACTTGCATATAGACATGGCCTGATGACGTCAGGTGTATTACTCCCAATACTATGCGAGACGATAAAGAGAATACAAGCGAGCATGTAAGCTGTAGTTATACCTAGCTTTAACTGAAGCCGCTCAAATGTTCATTGCCTAATTTACATCACTACTTATAACCCGTAGGTACCTATAGTCCGATTGTTGAACTTTGATTGTCCAACATATCCACGGGGAAGTAACCACCAATAACATAACCTTATTTTTCAAGGTGCAAATTGCCGTCATGTCATGGAAAGTAGAAGTCTGCTCCAAAAACACACATCAGGTCGTTTCCCAAACATTTTTTTACCTTACCGTTTCTATCAATCAGCCCACCTGTATAACGTATTTTTTATATTGAGCAAGCCCGTTTTTTAATGTCCGTTTAGCTAATAGCAACGGCTGCACTGTAAATTGTCATTGGCATTATATTAACCAAATTTTACGTGCGTTAGCCGTTATACGAGATTAAGCAGCCGCGTCCCTCGTAGAAATCTGTCTTGGCGAAATCCAAGCAATAAACGAGATGCCGGTAAATTTTTGGGGGGCAGCCACAGATCCCCGGACGTGTTTTTATCTCGGTTCGCATTTTTCACCGCGCGAGCACAAAATGGCACGACCAATGACACGCGCTTAGTCCCCGTGAATTATGCCGGGGAAATTAGTTGGACCCGCAGGAAATTTCGTCGGCTCAAGAGAGCCCACACTCCCCTCTTATTCCCCCTATATACGCCCAAAGAGAGCTCGAGCGTAATGGCCAAATTATATCTCTTCTCTCGATTCGGCAAATCGAGTTGCCCCCCTCCCCTCTCCCCCATATAGACACTTGAGAGACTCTCCCTCAAACGCGCTTTATCTCGTGTCAATTGTCAAGCCTCTCCCTCGACCGCGGGCTGTATTATTGAGCGAGAAAATCGCGCGTAATCCGTAGATTACAACTCTCTCTCGAAAATTCCCAATACACAAGACGTTAAAAAGATTTCGCGTTCGATATTGCTAAAAATGCAATAAGTATAGAGCACAGTCTATCAACAGTCGTTTAGGTAAATAATAACGTGCAATCGGTCGAGCCGTAAAAATAGAGGAAATCACGAAAGCATCGCGGAAACGTCGATGCGACGAGCAGATAAACACCACAGCTCCTCAAAGCCTCGCTCGGCAAGTCTATCGAAAAGGAGGTAAGGAAAAAAAAGCCACAGAGAGAAACGCGATGTTGGAGTCCGATACGAGTGAGCAGCTAAGCAGGGCGAGCGCACCTTTTCGTAATCAAGCAAAGTTCAATCTCACGGCTGCCTAGGCATAGGCCCCCTCAGCCACCCGCTCCCAATCTTTTTCCCTGCTGCTCTAGCAGCGGAAAAAAAAGGAGGAAACAGAGTACTCGTTATATTATTCGCGTCATCTGCGCCGGGCAGACTGGCGCGTGCGCCACGTGCAGGCGGTTTTAGGAGAGAGAGAGAGCGCTCGCAGGTGCAGCAGGTGCGCGGCATTAGAAGAAGTAAAGAGAGGCAGGGAGAGAGGGAGAAAGAACGGCCGAGCGGGTGGCCGGATGGCGTGGAACGGCTCGCCGGGGGGATATTAGTGGGAATCTGTGCCGCGCGTGGAAAACGCGGAAGTCCGCAGAGAGAGAGAGAGAGAGAGAGAGAGCAGCCGGCTGCTTGCTTTTTTTATTTTTTCATCGGGCCGAGCGCGCGAGCACAGTGCCGCCGCTTGTTGAAGCACCGAGGAGCTGCGGATAGGCCTGTGTAGAAGCGCCCCTGGGAACTCGAGCGGCCCTCCGTACGTATGCATGCGGGTGCTTTTTCTTCTCTTCTACGATAAATCTCGACGGCTAGCAACCCGCGTCTTGCCCCTTTTCCTCACACATGTATATGTACGAGAACAAGCTCGACGATTGCACGAGCAAGCTGCGCGGGAGGAGGTTTAACAGATGAGCAAATTTTGGAAGTGGGGCCGGGGGGCGATATATCGTTGGCGAGGAATCGGCATATTTCGCTGTGTGGCAGCCGTCAAATGGAATTTCGAGAGGCGTATGGCGTTAGGGAGATAAGCGCTCGCGTAGCCCGGGCGCAACACCTGAGTCGCCGGCTCCGCCTGAGCCTATAAGGCAGAGACGAATTCAAAGTCTGGCGCAACTTCTGCAGCCGCGACAGATGCGCGCCCGTTTCTCCTTTCCGTTTGTGTACGTGTGTGTGTGTGGGCTCTCTGCCGAATCGATCGGAGGAAATTGGTCGACCAAGTGCGACGCCTGCAGCTGCGGGCCGCGCGGCGGCCCCTTACGCCTGCTTCTGTGTACCCTTCGTCGCCTATGCTCTTACCGCCTTTTTCGACCCAACGCCTGCAAGTTTCGCCGCGTATGCGTCAGACACGCTTTCATTTTTTTATTTGTTCTGTTTGTTGACGTTGGGCCTCTTTTGTTTGCCCGGAGAGTTGCGTAATCAAAAGTTTACCTGAGATCCACCATTCGTTATATTTTCGGGTATAATTCGAGAACGCGCTGCTGCTTTATAGGGACTAATTTAGAGCGGCAGAGACCGCAGCGCACACATAGCGCGAGGCGAAATTAAATTTGGCCGCGGAGAGGTGCTCGGACGTGCATATATAAATCAATACTCTCCTATGGCTATACAAGCAAGCAAGCTCGGGGTTGGGGGGGGGGGGCTGTGAGCTTGCAATTCCAATTAAATCCGTTACAACGCCTTCGTGAACGAGTTGATGCGAAACCGCAGGGATGAGAAGCAAAAGAGCGGAGGGGGTGGGCAGGGGAGGCAAAGCAAGAGAAAGAGAGAAAGCGCGAGTGAGCGCGTCAAAGAAGAAGCCGAGAGAGGTTGGCATTAAAAAAGTGCCAGCCGCACGCGAGCCGTTGGATCCGCGGAACGCAGCAGCGGCAGGCTCTGTGTATACGTAGATGCACGACACCACGACATGCTGTACGCGCGGGGTTAAAAGCGTAAAAGCACGCCGCTTTTTGTATATCCCCGGAGCAGCGGCAGCAGCAGAGCCCGCTAGACGGCTGCAGGCAGATCTCTGCTCGAGTCGGAAGTGACGTTCGGCCCCGGGCCAACGCGTACGTGTGGGGGATGGGAGAGAGAGAGAGCAACGCGTATACGTCCAAGAGGGGCGGCGCGGCAGAGGAGGCGGGGGTGGTGCAGGCAGGAGGTAGAGCTCGGAGAGGGAGAGAGGACGTGTCGATAGCACGCCCGCGAAGGAGCGGATGTCAATTGCATGGCCACGCTCTGCCTCGGTACACGCCTGCCCCCGCCCCAGTCCTCCCCTGCCCCCCATTCTACCAGCCGCGTCATCCGCAATTTATAATGAGACCAGGCGATTTTGCATTTAGAAAGCCCGGAGGGGGTGGAGCGCTCTGCTTTTCGACCGCTAGCCCGGCTATACACGCCGGCCGACTCGACGTGATGAGCGCTCATCGGCGTAACAGAGGAGGCTTTGTCCGCGACTGCCCTGTTTTCCATCCAGCCCCCAGCCCCCCGATCCTCCCTCGCGGCAACTTCATGCTCGCGTATAGTATAATAATTGGAAATACGTATATGGAAATTCGCGAGTCTGACGTGAAGCCTGGCCAGAGCAGGAGATTAAGCTATTCCGATTTTCTTGTCCTTTTGCCCGCTGTACGCCTCCGATATTGCTATCGCCAAATGCATCTCTCGATCTGAATCCCCCCCTTTTTTTACTGTTGTCGCGCAAGACAAGTGCTGATCATTCCTACGGCTTATAACGAGAGAGAGGGTTGGAGTAATTTTCAGTTGGGATAGAGCGAACGCGCATACACGGACACACGCGCGCGCTCCCAGACAAGGGAGACGTTTGTCTCTCTTCTTTTGGAACATCTGGCGGTGAAGCATGTGCGCCTGCACTACTTTCATTATTCTCTAAACGAGCGGGCTCTTCTTTTTTTCAAATGTAGATAGCTAACAAATTGTTGGCTTTTAACAACAATAAACCGAGAGAGCGAGAGAGAGAGGAAAAAGACGAGTTTTTATATATGCAGCACATCGCCTTATCTGTTTTATGACGTGTTATTATTTAGAAGCGCGCTCTCGGAGGCACGACATTAACTCAGCCGCTGAAGTTTCGTTTAAATTTGAAAATTATGCACAAAAATATGAGGCTTGCTTCAAGTACCGGACACTTGCAAGTTTATTAGACTATAGAAATCGCCGATAAGCAAACGTTAAAAAAAAGCTTAGGCGAAACAAACTAGAGAAATACAAGCCCATAAGCAGAAGCTACAAATTAGTCCTTATATACGCAGCAAACAACCGCAACCGCAAGAGCAAAATCAAATTGGCTGGCTTTTAATCGATGACACCCGGCACGCGAGCCGCTCTCCTCTTCCCATCTACACATGCAATGATCGTTTAACGAGCGGCGCCTAATCGTAAAACCCCGGTCTCTACAGCTCTACGCCTAAGCAGTAGAGGAAGATAAAAAAAGAAATGAAAAAGAAGGAGGAAAAGGTATAGGCCCGCTCATCCGACGCTGCGGACGAGCGAACAGGTGAGCTGGATAAGCTTTGGAACAGCTGTTTCCGCGCAGCCTGGCTTCCGCGAGCGAGCCCCCCGATTATCCAGCAGCCGGCGTGTGCGCGCACGTGTGCCCGCACTCTGCGCTCCTGCGTTGTCCGGAGAGCGCGCGCCACGTGCGCCGCACGTGCCCTACTGCCTCTTCCTCTTCCCGCGGGATACTCTCTCTCTCTCTCTCTCACTCGCTCGCAAATGATGTTTTAAGGAGCAGAGCAGCCCCCGCGCTCTCTCGGCCATCCGCGCCAATCGACTTTGCCCGACACACCTCTCTCCCCTGTGACACACCTATATGTATACGCTTGTGGGTGTTTATGCCGAGGCAATTTTTTATGGGCATAGTTGCACTGATTTTTTTATATAATACCCTGGTAAAAATCATACCATTTTTTAAACGCTTTTACGCCCATTTACTGGCTAGTTCTTGGGATTTTGCTAAAAACTCCAATAAATGACTAGTAAATGCGAGATAGAGCGTTTCAAAAATGGGCAAACTGGCGTGATTTCTACCAGGGTATAGTTTTTGTAATTTTGCATATTAGGAAACTACCACGAAATTTTTGTCCCTACTGGGTGATATATATGTACGAAAGTTTGTCGTCGCAATAAAGACATATGGAGTCTAATAAAAGTAATAAATTTTATTCGAGTTAATGTCATAATATGCATTCTTTACAAACATTCTTATTTTGTTTTCATTAAACTTAATCTTCTTAACGTGACTTTCGTACAATATGACGAATGCAGGAATTTTAAGGAAATGTTTTTATTTATTTACATTATATATTCTCTCGTACACAGTTGTCGAAATTTTCTTTTAGAAAACTTGTTTTTCTGGATAAAGTTGCTTTATGTCTAAAAGGCAGTAGAAATTTATCAATAAAAAAAAAATTGTCTTAACTATCAATGTAATCAAGGAACCCCATTGCGAAAATTTCGTTTTGTTCATTTATCAAATCAAGTTGATAACAATGCAGATGTTGTTCTTTCGCTCATTTATCTTTACCGTCTGGCTGTTTTGATTTGAGGTATTTACTCGAGTACGTATATTTTTACGCGCACTTGTTACAAAATAAACGATTCTTCGACATTCTTGCAATGTTACAATTGTAATTTCATCGTACAAAAAAAAAAAGAAAAAAAACGAAAACTTTCGCTTTGCTAAAATGTACAGAGTACTTTTTACGATATAGCTTCAGGATACGGTAATTTCAATCCAGAGTAGCGGTTTGAAGCTAATGTATGTAAAATACCTTTGTAATATTAAAATGATTTAAAATTATAGACTTAATCTCTAAATGTGAATATCCGTTAATAAAAATAAAACTGCCTTAAGGTCCAGCAAAAGACAGTCTGATAATTTGTCGTTGTTTCCCCTTTTTTTAGCGATTGTCGGTTTCGCTGCAGTCAACTACGGTTCCTTCAATATCTTTCGATATTAGGCGTATCTTTGGTATCTGTTTTCTTAATTAGAAAGAAGGTTATCACGTAGCAAACTGAAAAATATTACCTCCACATGTACATTTATATTATAATGAAATTGCTATTAATGTGCTTCTTAATTAATGACAAATCTTACGTAACGTTAAACATCCAATTCCCGTGAAAAGAGTGGGACAGCTGAATCCGAGGATAATTGAAAATGCAATGCTTCCAACGGCTGCTCCGATATTGCCAATGAAATTGATGCTGTGGGCCGAGGCCAATCTATAACAGAATTTTTCTGTTAATTCATGCGTTAATTATTATTATTATTCTAATCGCTTTGTTTTAAGTAACAAACGCGTAAAGCTTATGATAAATATACGGGTATATAACATCGGTATCAAAATTATTTTCCACTTAATCCCTCCCGGAAAAACGTGGTGCAATAAATTAATTGTACCTCAGCATTTGCGGTGTCACCTCCTCGTTGTACTTTTGAATGGCATTTCCAGCCGTTCTTGTCGATATTATAATAATCGTGCACATGAGCAGCATGTAAGGAGTGTCCATGGGCCAATTAAGTCCAAAACTCGCGAGAGCAGCCATCAAAAATGACACGACTACGAAAGATACAAAAAAACAAAAATAAAAGAAAAGAATACAAGTATAAGCAAGAATAGGCTTGTCAAGTTGGAAAAGCGCTTCAAAGAATCAGTCGTAAATCTTACTTATCGCTATGACTTTTTTCAGAGCCGTGTTCGGCAGTACAGTGAAGATGAAGCTGAGAAAGACAGCTAGTGACGCGATGATGATTGAGTTGACGTAGACCGCAGATTCAACTTCGGGCTGTAAATCAAAAGGCGCCTTACGATTGTATGTTAATGATAATTTTCCCCCTTTTGAGAGCCGTCGTGTCTCGTCGGCTCTTATCCCAATTGTAAATCTGAATGAACGTCAGCATTTTGTCGCTGGCTTATTTACCAAGACGTAATCGCAGGTAGAATCGACGCTCCTTATGCGCGTCAGGAGTTCGCAGATAGTCGCTGTTTTCTCGTGGTAATAAGGCTGGACGAAGGCGCGAAAGTTGTTCAGGGCTATGAACATTTGGGGAACCCATAATCTGAACGTGTGGAAGCTGCGAATAAGCACTTATTGGTAGGCTAAATGACGCTTGTATTGGGGAAGGGAAAACAAAGGGGATCGTAAACTCACCACAGCATGCTAATAAACTGTAAGGATAAGACGACGGTGTAGGTCTTTATGTGGGTTTTTGAGAACAAGGCTTTTAATTTCAATATGCTATCCCGCAATTTGTCCTTGCATAGACTTTTGATGTTCCGCTTCATGTTCTTCTGCGATATCAAAGTCTTGATCTTGAAATTATAAAAGTTTATCCTTGTTCATTTATTGGGATATATAAGCTTTATACATTGTATATAAAAAAAAAACAAAATTACCTTAAACTGACTCGAAGGCTCGAAGTAATTCATGCTGTACATTGTCTTAAAGACCCGTAGCGCCTCGTTACTTTGTCCCTGAGTCAAGAGAAATTTTGGGCTCTTCGGCATGAGGCATACCGTAAAAACTCCCAATATCGGTGGTATCGTGCAAATCAGCATGTAAACTCGCCAGCTCTCGTAGAAACGATTAAATATAGTGAAATTCAGCCAAGACGTATTCAATATGACCACCGATGCTAAAGCTACAAGCGAATTCACCAATGAAATCGTCGTCCCGAACGAAAAAGCGGACGATTCAAATGCCTATATCACTATTCGCAATCTCGCCGCGAATAAACATACCTTCCCTTTCTTCAAATCTAATGTATTCAAAAGATGATTAAAAAACGTTTTTTGTTTATATTCACTATTATTCCTTCATTATTGTAATTTTATTTAATTTTGATGACTCCTGGCATTTCTTGTGTATTTTCTATCAACATTTCTTTTACATTTAATTCGAAAAGTGCGTTTCTTCGCTGGGAAATTGAATTGTAATAGTTGTTCGCGACTAACCCTTGAATAGCAATGTTTATTCGCGGCAGTTTGGACTGTAGCACTTTTTCGAGAGTTATTTGAACAGTCTTCTTTTTCGCTGGGGGCGATAAAATATAGGGGAAGGTGGGGCAGAACGGTCACCCTTACTTTCTCTAATTATTAGACAAACGCAATTGAAATACATGCAATTTTCAAATATGCAATCGTAACGTTAATAATCCCAATAAAACGACGCGAAAGTGCTTTTACAGGATTATTGCATGAATTTTTATTGAACGGAGCATAAAGAATAATGCTCGAAAATGACCGTCGTGCCTCACCAGTGGGGCACGACGATCAAAGGAGTGGGGCATGATGATCACGGGGATAGTTGGAAATAAAACAGATTTTCAGAGTCCTGTTTTACCCGAAGAAAAGTCAGATTTCGATGGCGCTGCGTATCGGTCGTGACCATCGTGCCCCACGCAAGGTGTGCAACACTGCCCCGCTCAACAAATTTTTTTATTTTATTTATAATTTTAGATTAAAATGCCCTATCTTAAATTTAAAAAATGGAAAATTCAGGTTGACTTCAACTTTTCTTTCGTATTACGCTGAAACTCACAGGCTGCTTTTTTTTCATTAGCCAGATGACTAAAAAAATGTGTCGCACCGCCGTTTTGTTCTTATATTTACAAGTCTCTATTAAAAACTCTCTTGTTCATTTTTCGGAAATCTTTATATGGAAGAAAAAAGGCTTCATAATATAGTTTATAAATCATAAAAATTTATTTAAAAAAATAATTGTTTTTTCGTAATTCGCGTGTCCAATTCACGCGCCGTGACCGTTTTGCCCCACCTTCTCCTACGCATACTTCGGCGCTTTAATTGTGCCATGTATGTTCTGTGCATGTATAATAACCATACAACCAAATACTTTCGAAAATCTGGTTATCTCACGGAGAAACATTGGCCGAAATAATTAACTGTCACGTGCAAGATAACTTTCTTTGCTTAGCCTTATCAAGTGTAATTTCGCGTACTCGTGACTAGCGCAAATTTCGTCGGTCCACGTGGTAGCAGCAAGATAATCCATTAAAACGTAGAAGACTCACCCGGTGGAAAGATATTCGATATGACGAAGAGCAAACTCGCCCACTTGGTGAAGGTCTGCTGATAGGTGGGCGCGTGAAATTCCGAGAGGTAAGGCATCAGCACCGACAGCGGCCCGGCGATCCTGCAAGCAACGAACTTCGCTCTTTTTCATTCTTCACACAGCCGAGGCTTACCTTCGTTGGCGGAGGGGTGGGAGAGGAGTGGTCGCGCACTTACAGCAGCCCGTTGAGAAACTTAAAGAGAACGAAAGCGTAGAAGGAGGTCGTGTGGGCCCAGAGTATGTTGCAGAGGCAGTCGAGCAGGAGGCCAATGATCATGACGTTGCGCTTGCCCAGCCGACTGATCACGCAGTCCTGGAAGACAAAGTCCCAGAGCGGCCCGGCGATTATCATACCTGCACACGCGCGCACGGGCAAATGAGTTAGGCCAAGGTTTAACGCGTCCCGGGGTCAGTCAGGTGGAAGAGCTTCAATAGAACCTATGTACACAATGCCTACGGCAATGCCCTTTCGCAGGAGGGTCAGCTCCAAGTCGCATTCCGTCGATTGGATGAAAAAGGTCGTGACCGTGGTGTCCAGGACGCAGGTCCAGCCAACCGGTAGGGCCGCCACGAGCATCAAAATGTTGAACAGTCCATACCCTCGTCAAAAAAGTAAATTGTGCCGTGTTACGTTATGGAGCTTTGAATGTTTCTTTTTTTTCTTCAAGCATAACAAGTGCGCGGTAGTATATTAATTTCATAGCCTTCGGAATAAAATTCACCGCGGGATCGGTAAGAAGATGTCAAAAGATTCGAGTTTGACTCATTATCAGCGTCTGATTGTGTATTTAGCATAAGAGGAAAAGAAACGTATTGTTTGAAAAGCGTTGCAAACAAAGCAGATAAAATTAGACGCTCGATAGTTGTCTTATTAAAGAGTTTTGTCGATTTCATGCATTATTATTTAGTTGATTTTTTTTCAAATCCTTGGACAACTTTATCGTGAGGTAACGATATTGAACGATCACCTTATCGATGTTTAAATTAACAAATTCGAACGTTAAATAATGAATAAACTGCTTCATTAATGTTGGGTCAATGATAACAAGCGACTACTGTTTTTATCTCGGTTAAAATTAAAATTTTCAATGAAGAACTTGTTATTATTCCGTTGTAAAACTTTTATCGTTACTTTTCGTATACGTTTCAACCTATAACACGTACATAATTACGTCCACGTGAAAATTGCTCAATTTTATAATGACGGTAGTGACGCGACGTCTGGATGCTAAAAACACAAACGAACAACAATCAAACAACGAACTTTAAAAAAAAATTCTGGCAAGCAAACAAAACGGTTATAAAACATTCTTGACACAGTCTGATTAAGACGTGTCTCGCGGTGAGAAAACGTCAAACGAAAAAGAAAAGTTTACCGCTACTTTTACAATATAGTTTTTAAAATTCAAATATCTATACCTGTCGATGCTATCGCCTTTTCATAATCCGCCGAATGCGTGTTCTTTCTGCTCTCTTCTGCCATTAGGAAAATAGAAGAAAAACGAAGACCGTGGGTTAGCTGCTTTTAGGGGGGAAAATGTGAGTAAAGGGCATCTCACCAATGATCCACGGGCCATGACCACTGAAGCCCTTGATGTCCGAGAGCATATCCAAGGTGATGATCTTTTACGGGTTTGCTCGAGCGCGCAATCACTGCACGATGGAAAGTTCAAATTAAGCCCAGCCACAATGTCAATCACTTTGATCGAAGAAAGAAAAAGGAAGAGAGAGATGAGAATGAAAACGATGGAGTCGGGTTAAATTTAATTGTCGGCTGGTCGGACGTTATATATGCAGGCGCCAGGGAGAAAGAAAAAGAGAGAGAGAAACAGAGAGAGAGCGAGTCGCGCGAATATCACCGGCGACGCGGCCGATTGCGCACTGCGAGTCAACGAGCGAGTCTCTCTGCCTATCCGCGCGGTCTCTGCTGGGTAGCACCGCGGCTCTTCTCTCGTCAGAGCATCACATGACTTTTGGTAGAATTTGCCTGATGATTTTTTTTCTCTTCTCTTTTTTTTTCTTCCCTCTCTTTCTCTCTCACTCTAGAGGAGGGGGGCATTGGTTAACAAAGTCGTATTCATCAAATGTGCGCGGGGTAAACGCGTTCGCGCGCGCGTGTGCGCGTGTCTCTGTATGTGCCACCACACGTAGCCGGCTTGGCCGAGTTTGGCGTTTTTAGATCGCCGTGATCCAGTTATTAGCTGGGAACTCGTGATTTTTCTTGAGTCAATAAAATCGATACGAGAGAGCGAGAGATCAATGACAATGAATATATATGTACCTCAGAGACACTTGCGGCCTGTACGATCATCAGATTGATAGATAAATTCGTTACATCTTCCAGGATGCTTGACCTTAAACTTTTCATCCCTAATTTTCTTAAATTTGATAGCTAATTCTTCTCATCTTTGCATGACAATCGATCGACGCGAGAGTCTCTTCTGCGAGATTTAACTTTTTAATGGGCTTCTTTATTTTGATACATAAGTTGTACCGGCCGCGTATTGGAGCACTTTAAAAATAAATTTCTCTACAATTAATTAATTGAATTAGTCGCGTGTGCGTAATAATCGTATTATTAATCGAGGTTCGTTTCTACCGACCAAATGAGATGTACAAACATCGTTTAGTTGAAAATAGCGTTAAACTCGAGTGTACGATTGAAAAGTATACGTCTCGTTATTTAAAACAGCTCTAACGAGTCACAACTAAAAGAATCTCGCAAAATTATTAGGCTTAATAAATAAACATGTTTTCATAGCATACGAACGAACGTTCGCGATCATATTTAAGGACAGTAACGTCACTTTTTTTTTTATTTGCACAAGTGTCTGACTAAACCCGACCTTTTTTACTTCGGCGGAGCACGTGGTCTCACGAGACTCCTCAGCTTATCCTCGCGTAATTAGGAATTTTTCACTTACCGTTATCATTATGAAATTCTGTTTCCTTAATCAATAATTAATGAAGATTCTTTTTATAATGAAAAAACAATTATATAATTTCATCAGACCTACATAACAGTGAGTTAGTCAAATAAAGTACTTTAGTTGAATAAAAATAAATAATTGTTAAGCCGGTTTATTGGTGAGTCCAAAAATAATAATTGGCAGTACTTTACAAAATTCCTACGATCCTTATCGAACAATAAATAACAAATTAGCACCGGGCGTAGGCTGTATATTTTTAAACGATGATTTATTTGTTCGGAAAATAAACAAAAATAAAGGCCAGTGGACGAATGCAATTATAACGCGCTGCCACGAATTCCCGTGGCGGTTCGTCGACCTTTAGCGGCCGATTCTTTGAAATCAAATGTTTAAGCTTGCAGTTTGAAAGTTGGAGCAAAATCAATATGGACATGATATATATTACATTATCGTACCCCTACGAATTCAATTTTCAAATCATTATCGGGCATTTCTCGGATTTTACCGGCATAGATAAAAGTCCAAATCCACGAGAATAACACAGAGTCAGCAGTTTATGCACTTGAATTTTAAAACTCCCTTCCCGATATTCAATAGCCTTCCCAAGTGCTCATAAAAAAAGGAAACAACCATTAATATCGTTATACCTCCATCCCCCAGAGTACTTGGTAACAAAAATAAAAAAAAAAGACACGTAAAACTAATAGTTTTCGCGTGACTCCAGAACGGAAGCTCACAAATCTCGTGATTAAAAGAAAAAAGCGGCAGTTAGGAGATCTCGCTGTGCGCGTCATTAGCGCGGGGATAAGCGCAAAAAGTCGCCAGTCAAATGAAGCAGTTGGACACGCGCGGCGCTAAGAAGCTATCGTAGAGCTCCTCTCGTCTTCCCCCTAATCCCTTCCTCCCCCTGCAAGAAAAGCCCCGTGTCTACGTTTGCGCGTGTGTATACGTCCTTGTGAGACATCATGTGAGCGGTGGAGGAAGAAAACAGCTGAGCCGCAGCTGGTTCCCGCGCGCGGCTCTTATAACGCCCATATTACGTCCTGAACGCGCGGCGTCTGTCGTCTCTGGCCCCCCCTCTCTCTGCAAAGATGCGCGCACATGTGTGCCCAGCTTTCTCTCTCTCTCCCCATATTATCTTGAGGGCCTTTCTTTTCTATACGAGCTGACCTCTTGCAAGCGCGTTTTACGAGAGGCAATCTTCGCAAGCGCGTGACTTGCCTCCCCAGGCCCTTTTTTTTCGTTCTCTGCGGTCGCAGCGCCGGGGGGGGAGGGACAAAAATTTCGCGATATCAGGGATTATATTCCGCTTCGCTGTTGGACTATGGAAATATAGGTTTGCCAAGGGGAAAAAGCTTTTTCATAAATGCTTTTCATTCAATTTCCTCCTTTTTTTATCCAATTTTCTCTTGTTGCAATTAACTTCTTATTCATTCACTAAATTATCGTTTTGTGGATTCATTTTTTGTCTCCTAAATATATGGAATAATATAAAAATGTAAAATTACATTACAAATTTATTAATTACATCAATATATTTAGTATATACAATTTGCTTTGCACAGTAGCACAATATAAACAATAATATTTTTCTCAAGATGTTGTACTTATTTCAGTTTGTGTCAGACGAATAAGATGATGAATCCTGTTTGCTTTTTTCATATTCAGTTTCGGTCGATGAACTGTCTTTTCTTTTAACTGGCCTTTCATTATCTTTTGCAAATTGGAGCTCCTCACTTATAACTGAACAGTAATTAAAAGTAAGTATAAAACTATATTTACTGACTTATATGACATTGTTTGAGGATAATAAATGACACTCAATTGAAAAAAGAAAAATAACTTGTGTATATTTAACAAGTACAGACTCTAATTAGGATTATATTTTGTAAAAGTAACTATACAAAAATGAAAAAAATTAAATTATACTTCTAATCACAACCTAACTTATGAATTAATATGATGTGCTTTAAGCTTATGCAATTGTTTTAAAAAAACTAGGTTTTCAAACAAATTTTAAATATTCTATTTCAAATATTTTTTAAAATAACTTTTCCTGTGAAATGTATGTTCATCATTTCACATAACATTTTTTTTGTTATGATTTAAAAAATGCAAAGTTTAGATTCAACAATTTTTAAATAAAAAGTATTTAATGATGACATGATCACAACAATGTAAGGCTGTTGAATAGATATGCTGTTTTTTAAGACTATGTATTACCATTGGATTCTGGATCTTTAGTCAAAGTTTCATCACTTTCAGCTTGCTGCAAATCTTCAGTTTCTGATGATTTTGATGCTTGATCTCCTTCATCAACAATAACTTCTTCAGCAAGACTACTCCTCACAGCCTCTGCAATATATTAAAAGGTATAAGAATAAATCTTTAAAATGTCATAACTATATTGCTTTACCTTGATAAGCTTGCGGATATTGTTGGCTTAGTTTGGTTTTGATAACTCTTATCCTTTTAAAAATATGATCCAAATCTTTTTTTACTTCGCCTAATACTGCTATTTGCTTTTTCAATTCTGGCATAGCAGTTTTTAGTCGGTTCACTGATAATTGATTACAGTTTGTCAACATTTCATTTGTTTTTTCAAATCTCTGCAACCTGAAAGATAATGTTTTTAATAAAAACACTCAAAATAATAAGATCAGTATTGGACTTTGTTTATTTTCTAGTCCACCATTCAAATAAAGATCTCAACAGCGTATCAAGTGCATTGCTTTAGTTCCAAGGTAATTAACAATAATTCATAAATTTTGAAAAGTACAAGTCATCGTCAACTTATCAAATTAGCTAAACAAATGCAAATGACACTAGCAAGAATGAAAAGAAAAAAGAAAGCTTAGCAGTATGAGAGTGTGATAAGAAAATTAGTGCGTACATCTGCTTTTGGGCTCTGATCATAGACTCGACATCCTGCTGGTCGACGATACCCGCGAGGCCTTGGACGAAGACCTCAGGGGCGGTGTAGTTCTGAAAACACTCGAAGCTCCCAGCCTCGGACTCGGGTGTACCCTGAGCCCCGGCCATGTTTACCCCGAGTGGAGCCTCGGTCAGGACATGGTCAGCCGCAGGAGGAGTGCGAAAGTCTTTGGCGAGAGCTGCTGGGCGAGCGCGCGCTCTCTGCCTTATCACGCGGGGCTTCGATTTTCGCAGCCTGCCTGAGGGCTACATGTCGCGCGCGTGCGGCTGTGCTTCTTCCTGCTTCCCTGGTTTAGCCGGGACCCTCGTTTATTGATATCCGATGGGCTCAATTCCAAAGGGGCTGCTCTCTCTCTCTCTCTCTCTCCCTTGCTCTCTGCTCCTGCCTGCTGCTCTTGGCGCGCCGCACACAGACGACGTATGTTTTGCTTCTCGTTTGCGCTTTTCTCCGGCAGCGGAGCAGAAGGCGCCACCCGCGCACAGCACAGCTGCATCATTATATTTCGCTGCGTCGGCGAAGTTGGCCGCGAACGTCCGATTGGTTCGCTTCGTTAAACGGACTGCGCGCGCACCGAGTCAACCAATGAAATCTTCGCAGCTGACTTCGTTTTGATAATACGAAAAATTTCTTCATTTGTCGCACGCACGAGCCTGCACTGTGTTTTCATATATACATGCCTCTTGCAGTGAAAAGTTGAAAATTTTTTCAGCCGAATAACGTTTACGTAATCACTACAACAATCGCTGTCATCTTGCTGAAACCTAACTTGTCGTTTGTTTATAGCTGCTCAAGGCTATTGAAAATTTCGTACACGCTGTACACACGAGTGTCAGTGCGATGAAAATCTGCCGATTGAAAAACGATGAATTTCTCAGTAGGAGCGAGGCGCCCATAGTCGATTATTTCCACAATTGTCGTCGACTCTTGAGATATTAATACTTATTTGTTTGCCGCTGCTCAAACATTACGGAGCAAGAAACGAACGTAATTGTTTTCAAGTGGGCACGGCACCATGAAAGTTGTTACCTACATACGTGTCACCCTGATTAGTCTATTTCAATAAAACCAATGACGTGGCTAATGGAGATAAACAACATTACGGAATAATGTACAAAGTCGTTGTAGCCCTGGCGCTAATCACCCAATCACGATATCTATTCCCAATAGAGCTGCTCAATATCCGAGATAGTCTATGTGGTACATCTGAGAGAAAGTATAAACGACGGGCCAACGGTATTTTTCAAAAAGCCATGTACTAAACATTCAGCAAACCTACGATCCAAACATCAGCCTCGAATAATCGATCGTCTTCAAACGTCGAACGGTCGAACGCCTGCCGAGCCGACGTAAACATTCACGAATCGCTGGCCAATGAAAGAGCCTCGCTGGCTTTGACGTTTGTAATCGAAACGGCACAAGCCAAGAAAGCGAAGCCCAACGAATCCTGCTTGGACGATTTCAAAAGGTTTTACCGAAAATCGAGGAGAAAAGAGCAAAGTTGCTGGAATAGAGCAATACACATACGTACAGATATTAATATATATAACGCATGCGCTGTTAAACAGCTGTGAGCTGTGCTGTTGACGCGTCGCAGGCGGCAGGAGCGCGGTGGTGGAGCCGATGTTTTCGGAGCGGCGAGCGTTTGGAGCTGGCAGAGCGGCAACAGCGCAGAGCATTCAAATTTGCCCGAGAGGAGACGCAGGGAAGAGCGCGCGAGGAGCGGAGCAGCAACACTTCAACGACGAGAGGCCCGCGCCCGAGCTCCTGCTCTCACCTACCCAACGCCTCTAGACTCTTCGACGAGCGGCTCATCCTCGGGTTGATATACCCACGAGAGAGCGGCCACTGCATAAACGCAGCCATTCGACAACAGAGAATAGCTGCTGCTGCTGCCTACACTGCTCAACTCCGCAGCCGAGAGAGCGACAGTTCGCTGCTGTGTGTGCGTCGAGAGGGGAGTCCGCGACGACGCTGAGCGCTCTGCGACGAGGGGACAATGGCGCAAAACGTCAACCCGTACTACTCGTCGCACGGGGCGACGAGCAAGGGCCGCGAGGAAAAGCAGAACATGCCCAAGGACAACCACGCCGTGAGCAAACGGTACGTATAGGCGCGACGAGAGCAGCCCCGGAGCTCTCGACTCTCTCGCTCTCCCTTACCCTACCCTCCCCCCCCGTCGCCCCGACGTTAGGACCTTAACCCCCTTCGCGTCCTCGAGCCTTTTCGGCTGAAGGACCTTGACTTTTGGCCGATGTGCCGCTGTTCCCTCGAATCTGAGCCTCGGTCCTCTGCGTCCTTGATCACCCTTCCCCGCTAAGAATCGTCGAGACAATGACCTAACCTCTAATAATGATTGTTCTTGCGATCTGATCGTTCCCTATGCTTTTTTTTTCTAGTTTGCAAAAGGAGCTCATGGTGTTGATGATGAGCACTGAGAAAGGTGTGTCTGCCTTCCCGGAAGGAGAAAATTTGTTTAAATGGATTGGTACGATCACTGGACCTCACGAAACTGTAAGCATCTCTAGACTGTACCTTTGTGATTATCATTGTTCTCTGCCATATTTCTCAACTATGCCTTTTTGCAGGTTTATGCCGGTCTCACTTATAAATTGACTCTTGAATTTCCGCATAGTTATCCTTACAGTGCACCAGTAGTGCGCTTTGTCACCCCATGTTTTCATCCGAATGTTGATAACTCCGGTAATATATGTTTGGACATTCTCAAGGATAAGTGGAGTGCTTTGTATGACGTCCGTACAATTCTGTTATCCATTCAGTCGTTACTTGGGGGTAAGTTATAATATATTTTTAAAACAATAAAAGTTTATTTACTCAATTTAATTACATTCTGTTTAATGATAAACAGAAAGTAAAACAACTAAAGTAAAATCTAACACTTAAGACAAAATATTTTTTATGAGATTTTTATTAATTTTTACTCAAATTTAGTATCAGTTTCTATAGATAATATGTAGACTAATCCAAACTTTTTTTTTCAAAAAAATACTAAACTATACTTTTCTTATTTAATGACTTGTAGTCTAATGTAAAATAAAATTTATCAAGAGTTTTAAATAAACTACATTCTAATGCATTTTGTATAAAATTTCAGAGCCTAACAATGACAGTCCTCTAAATCCTCAGGCAGCAGAACTTTGGAATGACCAAGTGAGATATAAAAAATATTTGACTGATGAATATCATAAAGCGCAAGAAAAATCTCAGCAAGATTCATGATAAGCAGTTTTGACATCCTTTCACTTAATTTAAGATTTTTCTTTGCTACAAGATCTGTTTTAAAAATTTGTCTCTTAATGAATAAGAGCACTTAAAATAGAAGAGACATGAGTTTGAAATATAATAATAATGCAGTCTCTTGTATTTTTAAAAATTTTTTAATCATAAATCGTTAAAAAACTTAGTCAATTTTAAACTGCAATGATTTAATTTTTAAATAAAATTTTCTAACCATTTATTATCAGAAACAAGACAAAGGTACAAATTTGTTTAAAAGAGTATAAATATATCAGTTCTCCTTAAAAAGTAAGAAAAGAAAATTTTATTTTTATTTATTTTATAAGTTTATCATTGTAAGAAGATACATAGATAACTTTAATAATTTTCATTGTGTGATTTGTGAAGTGTATAGACCAACATTTAAAGACTTTGATTAATTTTTATACATTCATGTTTATTTTTAGTAGAAAAATGTCATTTTTTACAAATTTTTCATAAGCATATTGAATAGTCTTTTATAAGACAAATATTTGCAGATCATAGATTTTGCAAACTTTACCAACATGATAAAATAGAAAACGTTGATCAATGCTATTGAATCTGTATCAATCATTTATTATGTATCTTTAAAAGCTCGACTGAATAAAATAGAGCGTAAGAATTCAATCTAGTTTTTATTTCATTTAACTTTTACCTTATTTATCCTGATAATAATATAATAATAATATTTAAAATTCATGTTAATTGTTTTTAATCCAAAATCTTAAATTTTTCTATAAATTTTACTTTTAAAATTACAAAATTTAGTTGTTTTAATATCTTGAAAAAAATTTGCATCTTGCACTATTCTTGTACTATACCAATTGTAACTATATAAATTTATCATTATAAAAAGATTTAAACAAGATGAGAAGGCATAAAGTGAACTATAAAAATAAGATTATTTTAAATATTATCTACATAATATTTATTAAGTCAATACAAAAAATAAAATTCTATTTATTTTCATTTAATGTTTTAATTGATTGTATTTTTTTATGAATAAGAAAAATAATAATTTTTAAAACTACTGATAAATAATTTAGAAAACTTAAAATCATCTAGAAGATGAATTTCTTGTTATCTTTTAAAGATGATAAAACGATCTGTGTAATAATATCAAAGCAAGTTAGAACATTTGTAAACATGTTATCATCTATGAAACAAGTCTCTGTATCCTTTCTAAAATCTAATAGACTTACAAATGGTACAATTAAAAATATGATTAGTAGATCTTATTCGCAAGGACACATTGAGGTAAGACATTTTACTCATTTATCAGCAATTTTCACAGTAATCTTACATTTCATAGTCTACAAAAATGCACATATTTTAATTTCAGGAAAGTAAGGTGCAAGTAGACGGAATAGATATCAATTATGTGAAAACAGGTACAGGCGAACATCCGGTGCTTTTACTTCCTGGAGCTATGGGTGAGTTAAAATTTTGTTTTATTGCAGATAATTAAAATTACAGTACATTAGTCTTTGTGGCAGTAATGCAAACATAATTAACTGATAGAGAATAATATTTAACTATGTCTTAACTATGTAAACATATTTTCTAACTTTCTATTAACTATATAATCTAACAAATAATTTGTATTTGTTTATTCAGGAACAATTTGGACAGATTTTAAACCACAAATAGAAAATTTAAATAAAGAAAAGTTAACTGTTATCGCTTGGGACCCTCCAGGTTATGGAAAATCCAGACCACCAGACAGAACTTTTCCTGAAAATTTTTTCCAAAGAGATGCCACATGGGCTTGTAATTTGATGAAGACTTTAGGTTACAACCAATTCTCTTTATTAGGCTGGAGTGATGGTGGAATTACCTCTCTTATTTTAGCTGCACAGTATCCTAAAAATGTAAAAAAGATGATTGTTGTTGGAGCTAATTCATATGTTAAACCAGAAGAAATTGTGTTATATGAAAGTAATACTACAGTAATTGCTTTAAATTTTAATTACCATAACCAGGAAAATGAGTAAGTTATTACATTTTTTTTCAGAAATAAGGGATATAGATACATGGTCAGAACGAATGAGAGCACCATTAGTTGCCATTTATGGAGATGAGTATTTTCGAAAAATTTGGGGTGGATGGATTGATGCAATGAAATTTATTTATGAGAAAAATAATGGAGATTTATGCAAGGACGATTTGAGTAAAATAAACTGCTCAACTTTAATAGTACATGGTGAAAAAGATGCTATGGTTTTACGAGAACATCCAGATTACTTGAAGGCAAATATAAAGAATTCGAGGTAAATTGATATTTTATTAAAATTTTCAATACTGCTATGGCATCTGTTAAAGCAATCACTTCAATTTTAGTGTTGAATTCTTCAAAGCTGGAGCTCATAACTTACATTTACGTTATGCAAATGAATTTAATGCACTGGTTGAAAAGTTTCTTATTGAATAAATTATAAACTAAATGTTTTATTTCATTATGTTTAAAGAGAAACATTGGAGTCTTGAAATTTTTTTAAAAATTGTGTTTTAGAATTTTAATGTTGTACTTATTAAATTTTCATGTTAAACGTTTCTAGTGATAATGAACTGTTTATACAAATTTTGTGATACCATTCAATGTGATATCTTATCTTCAGACTGCAATTTTTTTATTTATACTGTTATTAATTATGTATAGAGATAACCAGGGTAAAGTTATTCATGTGGGAAAGATTTTGTAATACATTATAAAAATATTTTTATGAACTTTTTAATATTAATAAATTTTTTTTGCAATAATCAAAGTTGTATTGAATTCATTGACTGTGAGGTGATAATTGCTCATCTAAACTATAATCTTTTAAGATGCACTACTGTAAAATTGAATTTTTTTTCTAATACCATTGATTGTCTATTATAATATAATGTAGTTCTTCAAATGAATAAGAAAAATAAGATTTGGCATTTTATAAGCAATTTGTTACAATATTTTTTATTATGGATAAAATCGATTTAAAGATATTGTCGCTACTAGCGAAGAAAAACCCTTGTAGAAATCTCACAGCGAAGACTATCCCATTTCAGGATTTTATGAATTGTGTAAATTAAATAATTGAAGGATTCCGGTTTAATAGTAACTTTTAGAATTTTTACAGGTTTATCTTGTTTATTAAGTCGTGAGGATTAATATTGTCAGGAGAAAATATTAATCTTACCAACTTATTAGTTAATGTAAATATATAGATTATAAGCAAAATCGCCAAATGGGATAGTCTTCACTGCGAGATCTGGAATGGGATAGTTTTCGCTGAGACATCTGAAATGGGACAGTCTTCGCTAGCAGCGATGATACATAGAGTATAGGGAACTTTATTAATAACTAATTGTAAAAAAGGGATATTAATATTTATTAGCAAAAAAGTCGATTTCCTGGTGCTGTGCCGTAATGAATACAGGTCAGGTCGTCTAGGTTTCAGGCCAAGGGTTTTTTTACTAATTTTTTTAAACAATGAAACTTTAAATTTGTTTAATATCGAATTAACGTAGAATAATACTTAAACAATGGATAACGAAATGAACAATAGATTTAATAAATATTTTATAAGATATCCATAGTTTGGAAAATTAATTAATTTTTTGCACAAACAACTGCTCAACTTTTATTCATGATTATTGCCTCAGCTAATATTGAAGGGTAGCAATTAATGCAACATTCATGAAATTTTAAAATTTCTTTTAATTTACACGATTGTTAATTTGATCGCCGGGATCTTTAAGATTTTATCTTTGTCACAGAAGTCATTCATGTTACACGCTGGTTGTCCTTTTGACGACCTTTTTTTTCAAACTTTGTAAATCTCGGTTAATCCGCAAAAATTATCTCGCGTCTGGCTCGCGAAGTCGCTCATCCTGTCTGAAAAAAGGAGGGGCGTACTTTAAAAAAAAGCACGTTTATATTATGATTTTAAAGCAAATGAGAGCATTCGAAGATTTAATGTCTGCTGGACATCGTTGAAAGCAAGACAAAACAAATTATTAGCAAACATGTTGTCATCAATAAAACAAGTTTCTACGTCGATTTTAAAATTTAAGAAATTTTCAAATGGTTGCATTATAATTATGCGCAGTCAATCGGATTCTCTACAAGCAGCTGTTGAAGAAAGATATTTTTAGGTAAAGTAATTTCAAAAACTTTTTAAAGAATCATTGTTTATATAAAACAAAATTTTTAAGCAATTTACTATCTACAATGATGTACGTATTTTGATTGTAGGAAATTAAGGTGCAAGTAGACGGAATAAATATCAACTACGTAAAGACAGGTGCCGGTGAACATCCAGTGCTTTTGTTACCTGGAATCATAGGTAAGCTTATGGTTTGTCACAGTCGGAACAATAAATTTACAACGTATTATTCTAATTGAATAGTATTAGTTCGACGTGTTTTACGTCTGACGAGTTACTTTTGCCAATCTATGTGATATTTTTTTTTACCTGAAGTACGTATCAGAAACCAATTGAAATAAGCAATTATTTTATAACACCTAAATATGACTAAAGTAAAAATGACTTGGTAGACGAAGCAGTAACGTGTTTTATTTTACATTGACAAGCTAACGTAATTAGTTAAGAGACTAATGCTTAGCCAAAATGCAATCTAATAATCATTTTGTAATTGTATTTTCAGGTACAGGATGGTCAGATTTAAACCATACATTGAATATCTTAACAAAGACAAGCTGTCTGTTATCGCTCGGGATCCACCCGATTGTGGAAAATCCAGACCACCAGAAAGAACATTCTCTTTCAATTGTTGCAAAAGGAATGCCGCATGGGCTTGTTAATGAAAACTTTAGGCTACAATGAATTCTCTTTAATTAGCTGGAATGCTGGTGGAATTACCTCTCTTGGTTGGCCTCCTAAAAAATTGGTTGTTATAGGAACCAATTCACACATTGATCTAAAAAAGTAAAATTTTTACAAAGTAATGAAACATTTATTATTTTTAATATTCATTCGAGGAATACCGATGCATGGTCCAAACGAGCGAGAGCACCTTTGGTTGAGATGTATGGATATGAATATTTGAAAAAGATGTGCGAAGATTGGTTTGACGCTATGAAACAAATTAAGAGAACATGTGCAGAGATGCACGGCCTAAAATAAAGTACCCAACATTTATAGTACAAGGTGAAAAAGACGTTGTGATTTTACGAAAACATGCAGATTACTTAAAAACCAAAAAAAAAAAAAAATAAAGAATTTAAGATATCTAAAATTTTTATTTTATTTAAAATTTGAATAATATCTATTATACATCGTTTAAAGTTATTATGTCTTTGATTTTAAAGTTGAAATTTTCGAAAAAGCATGTCATAAATTACATTTAATTCGTGCAAATCTTAATGAACATTGGAGTTTTGTAATTTTTTAAAAAATCTATGATTTAGAGTTTTAATTTTTGTATATATTAAATTTAAATATGTTAATATGTTTAACGTTTATAATGATAACAAACTGTTTATACAAATTTTGTGATTCTATTCACTTGTTGTATCTTATATTCAGATTACAGCTGATTATTTATTCCTTCAGCAAGGACGTATACAGACAATTATGTGAGAAAATTTGTATAATGCATTAGATAAATATTTTTGTAAACTTTGTAATGTAAATGAACTTTTTTTTTGTAACAATCAATTGTCTGTAATGTATTAACTGTAAAATTATAATAGTTAATTCCAACATTAATCTTGTTATATGCACTGTTGTAAATTTATCCTTTTTCTAAGATCATTGGCTACTTTGGTTACTGATTTTGTTCCCAAAATTTAAAAAAAATAACGGAATACTTCAAAAGCTGCTTTAGGTGTAAAATTTTTTATAATGGCTGAAATTGATTAAAATATATACAAAGTACCAAAAAATTGAAACTTAAAATCGATAAAAAAATGTTTTCTACAACTTATTATGAAAAAAAAACATCCTTATAAATAAAATATAAGGATCGATCTTTTTGTCTACCTAAATGCGTATAAATTATTTAATAATTTTCCTGGATTTTTATTGTTACAACAATTACAAATATTAGCTCATTTGAGTTTCTCCCCAACAAATGTAAAAATTCGATTTTATTTTGAATTTAATTTTTTTAGATGATGTAGATAAGTGACTTGTTATCTTTACTAGATGACAAAACTGTTTACATCATTTAAAACCAAATAAGAGCATTCGTAGATTTGGTAGCTCGTAGAAATCGTTTCAAGGCAAAAAAAGTCATTTATAAACATGTTATCATTAACGAAAGAAGTTTTTACATGGTTTATAAAATTTAAAAAATTTTCAACTGGTAGTATAACAATTATGCGAAGTAAATCGAATTTTTCAAAAACAGCTGTTGAGGTAAGACTTGATTTGAAGGATTTTCAAAAAATTTAATAAGAATGACAAAAATGTATTGTACTTAATTAATTTTAGGAACGTAAAGTGCTGGTAGATGCAGTCAATATCAACTATGCAAGGGCAGGTACGGGTGAACACCCAGTGCTTTTGTTACCTGGAGTTATGGGTAAGTTTATAATTTGTGTTAAATAAAATAATAATCACATTCACGTATTATTCTAACAAGATAAAATTATATTGGTATGTTGTTATTATCATTTATGAAGTTGGTTCAGGTCTTGCGAGAAACTTTTGTCAAACCACGTGGTACCTTATCTAAAAAAGTATCGGGACAAGAAATTAAAATTGACGATTGGTAGCGCTAGTGACTGTTATATTGGTAACACGCGTAAAATTTCAATCGGTATAGAGGGAGATACATGTTCCTAAGAACCAAAAATGAAATAAAAACTTTTTCAATATCAATATATTCGTATCATTGATTACAACTTCATTTGTTATCTAATTAACATTTTTTATGTTCAGGGTCAATTTGGACGGATTTTAGACCACAAATTGAAAATCTTAACAAAGAAAAATTCACTATTATAGCATGGGATCCTCCTGGTTACGGAAAATCCAGACCACCCGAAAAAACATTTCCTGAAAATTTTTTTAGAAGGGATGCCATCTGGGCATACAATTTAATGAAAACTTTAGGCTACGATAAATTCTCTCTAGTTGGATGGAGTGCTGGTGGTGTTACGTCTATGATTTTAGCAGCACGATATCCGGAAAGCGTTAAAAAAATGGTTGTCGTGGGAAGTAATTCGCATTTTGGTCCGAAAAACGTAGAGTTTTTGGAAAGTAATAATAGATTTGTTATTTTTAATTTTAATTGCAAATCTACGTTTTACTAACGAGATGTAATATTTCGCTAGCTATGAGGAATCCAGATTCATGGTCAGAACAAATGAGAGCACCATTAGTTGCTCTTTATGGAAAGGAATATTTTAAAAAAATGTGCGAAGATTGGATTGATGGAATGAAACATATTTTTGAAAAAAATCAAGGGAACATGTGCGACGACGATTTGCCCAAAATAAATTGCCCAACTTTAATAGTATACGGCGAAAAAGATCCTATGGTTTCACTTGAACATCAATATTACTTGAAAGATAATATAAAGAATTCGAGGTAAATTAAAATATGTATTAGATTAAAATTTTAATTAAAATGGGTTATTAAAGTTATTCTTTTAATTGCAGACTTGAGTTCTTTAAAGACGGATCTCACAATTTACATTTGCGTTATGCAAATGAATTTAATGCTCTGGTGGAAAAGTTTCTCGTTGGATGAACGGATTCTGGAAATAAAAATAATCAGGCGAAAATTTGACGAAAGGGGTACAACTCTTTGAAAAGATTGGAACTCAACGAGTTATGGGATGAAAATAGAAAGCTTGATGTACACAACCAGCTTATGAGATCGTAAGAAATTTTGATTTATAGATATAGTCAAGAGCTTTTGCGCTTTTTCCCATTAAACTCGTAGAATATATTTTATGAGATCAGAAAAAAGTTTTCTGAGAGTGTTAGTTTAATTTTCATTTTTGACGCTTACCAATTTGAGAAAATAGATGATCGATTTATTGACATTGAAGGTGGAAGAGTGATTAGATAAATGTGATCCACCTGTTGCTTTGAAATTTATTAGTTTTAGCAGTGCCCTTGGGCATTGTTTTTAAAAATGGACAATAGTAAAATAATTGTTTTATCACGATACGTTTATATTGTGATATTGTGTATTATTTATAGCTAGTACCTGTTTAAGTTTTGTTGTTAAAATAAAGTTTTTAAATATTTTGAAAATACATCTAGATTGTACTTAATTAATTTTTATTAATCTCATATCATACAAGGACAAACTTACATAAATGACCTGTCGCTGTTAGTCCTGTTACTTTTCATTGTTTTTTTTTCAAATGACGTCAAAAACGTGTACGTTTTAATTAAAGAATATCGATTCAAAAAATGTGCCATTTAAAAAAGCAGGCAATTACCAGGGATTAATAATTAACCGAGCCCGACTGTGTTATGTTACACGAGAGAGAGAGAGAGAGAGAGAGAGAGAGAGAGCAGTCGATAAATATCCGAGAATCTCTCGCGAGTGCGAGAAAAGTATACTTGGACGCGCGACACAATGTGGGTCAGTTTTTCCGCGGCTCGAATAAATTAAAGCCTTCGGCTTTTGATTAAATTCAGGTTTGCACGTAAGCTCTCTCTCTCTTTCCCTCTATCCCTCTCTCGAATAAGGCGCGTCCGTGCGCGGCGGAGCCCGTTTTCTCGCGTTTAAAAATCATCGCGTGAGTTCGCTCTCCGCAGGCTCTACACGCCGCAGCGACAACCTCCTGCGATTTTTCGGACTTTCACCAACCGGCCCGAGCGAACTTCCCGCTGATATTTTTTTTTCTCTCTCTCTCTCTTCCTCCAAATGTCCCTCATTATGTGGACAGTGTTTACGGCACGGTCTAAAAATAGAATTCTTATTAAACGCTTGTTTTGAACTAGAGAGAAAAAAAAAGACATCGACTGCTTCGAGCCGGCTGCTCTATACAAGTATCGTGGTTTATAATAAAAAGCACTGCACGCACGTTGTGTCGTCGCAAATGGGTCGTCGCCGAGCGACAATGATGTCATAATTCAATGCCAACTCGTGGGCCTTTTAATACGATTATCTCGTGTTTATTGATCTCCAGACGACCAACATTTTTTGCGGGTTATTACGAAAATTGAGAAATTTAGTTCGGCACGAGAACGCACAGAGTACGTTCGAGAGCTCGTGTACCCTCAATTGCAAATTGTTACAATGGACTCAAAGTGCGAGATAAAGCGTTATATTCGATTGTTTTTTTATTTTCCGTCGATTTTTTCCCTTTTTTGTGGGAACTAAACATCTTATAAACTTGCACTGATATAAATCTTTAATAAACCTTATATTATAAAAAAAAGTTTATTATATTTTTTCTTCCTACTGTTACAAGCGATGTATCAAAAGAAAAACGCATCGGAAGTCGTTAAATCACCACCGACGCGTTTGCTTACCTACACACACATGTGTCTTTCTAAACATTTTCCACATCCAAGCTGCATACATATCACACTCGTGTCTACCCTAATAAAAAAATATCATTAAAAGCTCAATAAAGCATAAAAAAAAGAAAGAAAAAGCAACAAACCCCATAAACCGCCAGAAATTTCACGTTATATCAGCATCAACAGCAGAGCCATCGTCAAGCGACCTTTAATATTTTCGCAAACAAACCAGCTCTCTTTCGAGCACATCGTGCGGAAGAAAGAGAAAAAAAATACCGAACGAATGTCTCGGTAGGAAGGACTCATTAAAGCGAATGCGCCTTAACAGGGGACAGTCCTGTGTGTGTGTTTTCGAATCCAACGTCACACGGCCGTGGTTTTGTTGCTTCTGCGGCGTACGTGTGTGGGCGTGCCACGAAATCCGGTCGCGTGGGCTCGATCGACAAAAAGTCGCCCGCTGGGAAAATAAAGGAGACCGATTTCGGGGAGATCGGTATATGGAGAAGTGTACGCGCGGCCCACACTCTATAGGCCTGATAGGCTTAGCGCTCGCGCGCGCAGGAAACGCTGAACTTGAGTAATTTTCACTTGAGCCGTCTGATTTATGACCCGAGAGAGAAAGAGAGAGAGAGAGAGAGAGAGAGAGAGAGAGAGAGGACAAAAAACGAGACGGAGAGAATGTGTGGTGTTTATGGCCGCACCTTGGATCACCTCGTTATGAGCGTTGTCATTCAAGCGCGCAATTGGACCGAGTTTTGAGCTTGAACTACTCTTCTCATTGTAGTCGCATGTCTGCTTGGAATTGACCGTGCAGCTTAATATACATCAACTGTGCCGTAGACGTGTATTAAATCGATTTCTTTTTTTTTTATTTCTTCACTTGGATGCTTATAAACAAGAGTTTGAATAGGAGAGATCGGATAAAATGGAGCGCTGACGCGATTGACCGAAGCTACTTATCTGTTATATGGAAATGATTCTGGGTAATTATCAAGGATCCGTGACCGAGTGAGCTGTTGGACAAAAATAATGAGCTTTTGCAGTATCGTGACTTTAGCATTAGAATTGCCGTTTTATCTTTAATTATTGAGAATCGAATTAAACTTGAAATTTATAGAGCGAATTTTTGTACGTGTGTAAAAAAAAAACAGCTGCGTATAAGGTCGCACAGGATGTTTGCAAATTGTTCCAGCTCGAAGCTAATTTAAAGTTCTCTGCATTACCTCAGGAGCAAAGTTAAATGAGAAAATTTCATATTGAAACTACACTCGCTTTAGTTTTATCCAAATTGCATAAATCATTCATAAGGCCTGACGACTTTGAATAGAAAGTACATCCAAGCATAGTGTTTTTTTTTACTCGTACGTTAGGTGAAAGAATGTTTGCGAACACGTGTGTCCCTCGACGCGATCTCACGGTATTTATTACGTGAGAATATTGTTTCTCATTCAAACGTCATTTCCAGTTAATGCGTAATCGCAGTCTGGAAGAAAAAGTTGATTTCCTTCGTTCCTTCTTCGTTATTGAGAAAAAAAAAACAGACATGTGTGTAAACGAACATTATTTTTTTACTTGATCCTTTTTCAAATCCCAAACTCCCGTGCAATACACGCAAGTAAGCCAAGCTCGAAATGAAACTCGAGAGTATGTAAAAACGAGTGCAGGAGAGCTTAAGAGAAGAATGAGAGTGGCGAGTGTTAAAGCGCTTGTAGAGGAGGTAGAATGTGTCGCAAGACGAAGCTATCTCGCGCTCTCGTTGACTCTGCCCGCTAAGGCAATAAGGGAGCGGGCGTTCTCGGGATGAGTCACGGAGAGCTGTGTACGCGCATGAAAGAGGGAGAGAGGTTATTCCCCCACCTCTGCAGAGCTCTCACTCTCTTGGGCTCTGGCGCGCGGTGAGGACGATACCCATTTACGGAAGCTTGCCGATTCGGGCACAGCACCTTATCCGCGCGCCTGTAGCCCCCGAGAAAGCGACCGAGAGATCGGTATATACATCTCCTTCTCTCTGCGCGTACGGAGGCCTCTCTTTTTTTTCTCTCTTTCTCGCCGCTACGCGCGTGAGCCTCCTATCAAAATCTTGCCCTCGATACACGGCCAACGCGACTCTCTCACTCCCACTCTCTCTCTCTCTCTCGTGTCACCCGCGCTCTCCTCGCGAACTTGCCTCTCCGTGTGATTATGTAGCGAAATTTATGTAAAGCAGCTTGTAAGCGAGACACACTGTAATCTGCTTGAAATTTAAAGGGACTGCAGAGAGCTGCAACGATTGGAGAATTTTTTTGCTTTCTTTATTCGGGAGTACTTGGGAAAGTCGTGAGATGGATTTTCGTTCGTTTTTGGATTTTGTGACTGTAGCCAAATGACGACCATGAATTTGTTGAGTTTGGGAATCGTGTCGGTTGAGGATATTTTTTTGCTCTATATTTTTTATCATTTGTTATTGAAAGTATATAAGTTATTTAACATTTTCCATATTATTAGGTCGCGTGTCCTTAACATTGAAGCCAGTACGAAACATTTTATTTGCATATTTTTTTTTCTTAGCTCGATTGAACAAAGTCTAAAGTTAGTTTCGAAAGAGAAAAACTTAATCTTGCTATAAATCAGGATTTCAAAAAAATACTGCGCTTGAGGCATTGAAACATTTTTTGTGTTCCGGAATCAATAAATTGTTAACACAAATAAACTACATTTTTATATGTATGATACATTAGCTTTTTCTTATACTAAAAGAGAAAAAACGAACTGCGAAGCAAAGAAATACATTGCTTCGGTGCGGCTTTAAAATCAATAGCGAAAAGTTCGAAATTCGATTTCAAAATAACCGTAACATCTCCCTGTAGTATACTCAAGTAATTCCAGGCTAATGTCATATTTTTAAATAAACTTTTTAAATTTCTTTTAGCCGTCTGTCGACAAAATTGAAATGCTCAACTTTTTTTACTATTAAACCATTCCCAGTGCTCTAACTGCATAAAAACGTCACCTGGTCTCCATGTAATATCAAGTTATGCACAGCAAGCGCAACTAATATCAGCTCCTATAGCATTTTCAAAACATTCAACATGTCAAAGTTTTATTAGCTCGAGTCAATAATTTCAAGCATCAACTTCATACAAAATATCGATTTATTTATAAATTTTTCCAAAAGTAGGTCAATCGAAAATCTTATTTTCTCATTTAAATTTCATCGGCCAAAATATCATTAAATTTCAAAGAAAACAAGGCCAACCTCTTCGATACAGCAACGTCGACCATTAGCAACTCGAAATCAATACAATCGCAATTAAGGCAAAACAGCACCTTATGTTCAACCACCCAAACACCTCGAATTAACAATGAATGTCACATCGAACAACAGCTAAACAACATAGACAGAGAGACACGCCTACATAGCAATGACCCAAAGTCTCTCAAACAAGAATGACATCAGCGCGCGTCTCGTCTATGAGTCAAGTCAGAGACTCTTTCGCTCTCCGCGCCTTAGCTCGCGAGTATTCCCAAAAAGCCAACTCCCCCTCTTTCTCTCTCTCTCTCAGTTCCCATAAATATCGAAGAAATCAATCGGTCTCTATAGCTGAGGATGCACAAGTTATAGTATGCACCGATGCTGATCACGACACTGCCGCGCTCTCGTCTCCTGCACGTCGGCGTAATACTTATAATTCAATCGAGACACGCTCGAGAGATCCGCGATGCCTGCCCGATACCTGGGCGTACGCGTCTCTCGGTATTCCTTTTTTTTACTCCTGAATTTACAACATCTGTCAAAACACGCGTCTTATACCTGGCATGCGCCCACAATGTTGAACATGATGAAAAATTGAGCTTTTTAAATCGACAACAACAGCAACCATATAGGCAACAATGAATGAAAAGCAGGAATTTCCAGCGATCTATAAGGGATCCCTCCTTAAAGAGCAACGGGGCGTACATAGCAGTCGTAGCTCGGCGCTTGTGGTTTCGCTTGGCCTCGTCACACCGTCTCTCTCCTCTGGCTGACTCCTCGGGCGCGCGGGATCAATAAGCAGGCCGAGGCGCCACACGTGCGTATACGGCTGCTCGGCGCCTGAAAATTTCAGCCCCCGACGGCGAGTAGGCCCCGTATAATCTACGCTCGCTAGAACACACCTGTGTGTCTCTCTCTCTCTCTTTCTCCGCGTTTCCGCTAGGGAGGACTGAATTAGCAGCAAAGGAGGAGGGAACATGCGGCTTTCGCGTCGCGTGATTCGACCGCGCTCCCTCTCTTCCTCTTCCTCGTGTTTGTCTGTACAGCTCTTTGAAGGGACTACCGATCGATTCCGCCACGTAGACGCGAAGCGTCGTCGTCGTCGTCTCTCTCTGGCGTGCTCTATACACGCGTATGTCGTTAATATACATACACACGAGTTGTCTGTAGAGACAGCCGGCTTCGTTCCGCCGGCGAAGTATATAGGCCTCGGTGGGCGGCTCTCTTCCTTTTTCGGCTTTTATTCCGGCTGCGCCTGCAAGCACAGCCGGCTTCTTCCGAGCCTCTCTTCTCTCTCTCTCTCTCGAGAATTTTTATTATTTTGCCTGTAGGCTTCGGTTGCTATGCGGCTGCTGCTGCTACCCCGCCGCTACTGCTGATACATGTATACTTGGGCCGGATCGGCTATTGATTAAATCATTTGCTCTTTTCGCCAGCGGCCTGTTTTATTTAGCCGTTATTCTTTACTATTGCAAACTACTAAAGCTCTCGCTCTGGCTGCTGCTGCCAAGAGCTTTCGTTACTTATTCACCTTTATGTTCGATGCATCTTGCTCTGTTTTTATCGTATCGTCGGCTTGGAATTTGAAATTTTTATTTGTCTGCTTTTTTTTTTGAGGGATTATTTTATCATTGATGCATTTTATTTGGTTGAAATTCGGAACACTCGAATCTCGGAGTAGGATTGTGTAAGAGACATTTAAACGTGATTACGCTATGGTGGAGTAGTAACAGACGAAATAGTCGGCCGTAATCGTTTGATATCGAGACATTGAATTTCAGCGCCAAGACAGAAGAATTTATCGCTCGCCTTTATTCTACACAACGTAAAATATGAAATCCATAGAGATAGGGGCAGAAAGAGAGAGCTATTAGTGTAATTTGTGACAATTTGAAACTTCCTGCGCGGCAAATACAATTTAGCCGAGCAGTACACATTGTACGTATAAACGATCTTTGGGAAATATAAATTATTCCAAGCTCACACGCAAAAATGCTACGTGCCGGACTACGTCGTCGGCTTAGCTTGTACTTTTTATTTTTATTTGCACTATCATTAAAGTCGCGGAGCGGCCTACATTCAGCTTTTCGATCCATCCGGTAGTTTTGCATAAGAGCACTGATCTCGGTATACTAAAATACCCCACATCACGATTCGCAGCAGCAACCACGCGTAGTTCGTGTAGCTCAACGAAAAATTAAAAAAAAAACCGCAGCTGCAAACAAAGCGAGAAAAAAAAATTGTAACAGCTCTCTAGAAGGGCTCGAAAATCCAGTGCGACGTAGCATACAAGTCTAGCCGCGACCTATAAGCGTCCGATGATGTCAGCGCACGGAGGAACTCGGGCTCGAAACAATGGGCAATGAGAGATAACAAGCCGAGCGTATCACCGAGTAGGCACATTTTGGCGCGTCTCCGGGGCTCTCTTCCTTGCTCTCTTGCGCAACGATATACGTATGTAATATACATATACAATCCGGTAACGCGCCATTGATGCGCGCATCGGAGGGACACGCTAGGACGTCTTCTGATCACTTATTTCCTTCGGCCGCCTCCTTCCCCTCCTACTCGCTGGACATGTGGAACTAATGCGAGACGACGCCAAGAGCGGACCGATTCGTTACGCATCGGTGTAATTATTGCGGGAAATTCGATCGCGATATATTTATTTCGGAGATTTTCGATTTGTCAAGTCCGAGATTGATTGTTTCGAGAAGGGCTTTTTTCCAAGGCAGCTCAAATTGCGGATTTGAAAAATTGATTGATGCGAGCAAGACGTGCTTTCTCACATTATTCCCGCAGTTGGATAAAGATCAATGAGATTTTTAATAATCGCAGGATTAAATATTTATCTGGAGATTTATTACGAGGGGAGTTATTTTTGATCTTACAGATTACCACTTGAAATGCTTTGAACAGGCCTTTTAACGTAATTTCTGTGTTACGAGATTTTCTACTTTAATTTGCACATTTTTTGTGACGTTTATATTTAAACTGTGCGTTAAAATAACCAATCTTTGAAAAGTTATTACGAACTTTTTTTCTTTCTGCGATTCGACACATATTAATCATTTGTTTTTTACAGCATGAAAAAAAGCAGTCATTGTACATTTAGTATCCGTGTGACATCACTCTCTCGTAAAGAAGGTAATCTTGACCATAAAGTGACGTGGACAACCGCGGACAAAAAAATAAGTGAAAATATCCTTTTGTTTCATCACAAAGCTCTTTCTCTCTCTCTCTCTCTCTCTCTCTCTCTCTCTCTCTCTCTCAAGAGAGAGAGCTCGCCTTTTTATTTTCAATTTGGCTGTCGTGCCTTTGAATTTCATATTTGCAATACGCTTATGCCGAAAGAATAATTTTAATTTCTTTTTTTTCTTCCGCATAATAATATATATAAATGAGTCGAAACAAAATTGTTTGCGTTGGCGTGGTAAACACGGAATTACAACAGAGCCTGCTACGTCATTTCTATTCCCCCATCGGAAAAAAGAGTCGAAATTGAATCCCGTTTTAAATACCCAAAGCAATATACTACAGAAATTCCCAATATCTCATCTAAAAATCTTCGATCCTCTGAATAATCCAAAGGCAAGCAGCTCACCCACTCGTGAGGGAAATCCTGCTTACCAGAGCTCTCTCTCTCTCTTTCTCTCGCCAATAATCCGGCTTACACGTCGGGCCATAGGTGCGCAAGAGGCGTCCGAGAGACCGTTAAGCCTCTCTCGCGGTGCCCGTTATCCGCGTGCACTTTGCTGGCGCAGCTTTCTCGCAGCGCCTGCAGTCCGAGATGCTGGACGAGAAAGAGAGAAAAGCCGATGCATTCCCGCGAGCCGCGCCTCGCTGGTCTCCTACACTCTTGCACTCGTTTTTAACAGCCCGGGAAGTCTTCGGATCTTTCGAAGCACTGATTTTTAAACCATAGCAGCAATTCGATTGCAAGTTATTTTTTATGTATTTTATTGATATGCGATGGGATAAAAAAAGGGTTTGGTAAGAGGCACGACATATTTTCGTTGATACTACAAGTGCGTGGTCGTCGGGGAGTTATGCGCTACTTGCGTTGGCAGCTTTATTATTCAGTAGTTTTTTAATGGAATTTTATCAGTGAGCCGCGCATATAAATACGTTAGGCTCAATGCCTGTTGACAGTTGCGACGTTGTTATTTAATTCTGTACGACACACTTTAGCGACACATCTCGGCTCTGCAGCGCATTAACAATTTATCCGTAGTTTCGTCAATGAAAAAAAAAAAAAACAAGAAAAATCGAGCGCAGAGAGCAACGATAATGTAATTGCTGGCTTTCTTCCGTGAATGAAATAAAAAGGAAAGAGAAAAGAAGAGGCAATAATCATTAACTCGAGGCATCGAAATGAAACGTAACAATTTTCTCAGCCTGAATCCCCCAGTAGATGTATACGCGTGTAATCAAATAAATCAGCGAGTGAGCCTTATTTACGTAATTAAATTATCCAGAATACATCCGAGCTAACTAATGGACGGCCATTCGCACTTGTCTAAAAACCAGAATTCCCACGCGGCATTATAAATTTCCATAAGCGCTTACATTGCAGCCGAGAGGCGCAGCTTTTCTCATTTCCCCACATCGCTTCATACAGTATACTCGAGGGTATTTCTCCAGGTGACTTTCTCCGAATGGCAAAAAAGTACTCGGGCGACGGGAGAGATCGGGGGAGTTGCCAAGAGGAAAAAGTCAGCATAGGCGCCACTGGCACGACGTTCGCCTGCTGTCAAACGGAGAGAAAGAGAAGGAGCAGTGGGAAATGGTAGACGCGCGCGCGGGCAGTTGCGAATTTTTCCCCCCGTCGAGAGTCGGGCGTTCCATACATATAAGGTAAGACGAGAGGCTCTCGGGCACGAGGAGAACCGAGACGCCCGCGTATTGTGCCAAAGGCGCCTGCAATGCGTAATCCACCCCGCTCTCGCTAGCGCACACAGACACTCGCGCACACGTACTCCCGTCTCTCCTTGATCTTTCTCGCGTGTGCTGCTGCTGCTGGTGTTGCGTGTTAAGGCGTCTACTGTACTCCTCGGCGGGCAGTTATAATGCCTCTCGTAACGAGCTATAATACCTGCCCTTCCGCGTCGGCGCGACGTTTTGCGGCCGCACGTGTTTATGCGCGCCGCGCAGATAAACGGGAGAGAGAGAGAGCTGCGGTAAATATTTGGCTATCTAGACTTTAAAGCGCCGCGCATAGGACGACGTGTGCGTATCGTCCGTCGGCCTGTGCGGCTCGTATTCCCCCCCCCCCCAACCCTTCCATCCGGATCTTGATATGACGATTATTTAGGCTTGAGAGATATCACGATCGCTGTATATACGCCATATGCGGAGATATAAGAGCACTTGTTTGCGTTGGACTTTGCTGCTTTGAATTATTAACGCGCATCTCGCGCGAATTACAGCTCCGTGGCTTTCGTTTTTGGATTATACCGGGGGATAAACGCTTTGGATTTAAGTGACTGTGCGCGTGTGAGTGGCGTGACTGTATACACGTACAGATAGATGTAGACGCGCGTCGACGGGGATTTGCGGCTTAAAAAATTGTTTTGAGCAGACGGATAATAATGGGGTATTATTCCAAACGTCCTGGATGCATGCGCCTCGCATAAAATAAGCAGACGGAATGAATGGTTTGGTTTATGGACTGGCGGAACAGTAAACTCCGCACTCTGGCTCGATTAGAAAGTTTACAGAAAGCTTGATAACAATACGCCGATTCAGTCTTTCATTCTTGCCCCTTTTTATTTACAGTGCTTCATTTTATTTACAAATTTTAGACGACTGAAGATGTGTGGTTTGACTAATATGTCAGTGAAATTTAAAATTTTTAATTATCTAGATATTTTTACATTGTTTATTGATGAAAAAAACAATACATTGAATAAAAATATGATATTATAAATGCTAACGTAAGGTATCAGTGCAATTACGAAGAGCCGTTGCATAATAAGAACAAAAAGCATGAGTAAAACGAAACCAAAAGTGATCCACAGCTAAGCTGTAAAGTCGATCCTATTATGTTTCAGTAAAGTCTGTCAATGAGTATGTTCATGAAATGTACAATAAAACGTTTGTTTTACTCGGATTAGTGTTAAGTAAAATGACCGACTCATCCGATGACTTTTAATAATTATTGTAGCGATTAAAAAATAAAACAGATAAAATTTAAAAAAAATACACGTATTTACAAATTTTAATTTTCAAGTTTTTAGTATTACGCAAAATTAATTATCAATGAAAATTTATAAAAAAATATACACGAAGTAAATCATTTTGCTTTTATTAAGCTCGTTACAAAATCTTACCTTGGTTATCGTCGCACGTATTAAATTTACCAGTTTACGGCAAAGTTATTTCGTCCATAAATTTTATGGTGGTCAATCAAATTTCTTTTTAATTATCCGCTACATTTTGTAGCCGACAAAAAAATGCAAATTCATCCGGAGCATTATCGAGATTAAACGTGGCAACTCGAACTTGATGTATGCGACATAATAAAATCGACGGTCTAATCGATTTAGCAACTTAGAACGGATGTTATGATTAATTTGATTTTCATTGAAAATAACGTCGACACGCGGATATTTAAAAACCCATGTCCTAGTTGATCAATACTCTTTATTAATTCAACACTCCAGAAATCGTTAATTGGCTCGGATGTCGCTGTTATTTATTTTTTTCTGCTAGATAAGCTCTAGCCATTTGCTACACAGCTCCAACAACAAGACAACTCTGTACGTCTATATTTTCATAATTTTAATACATACCGTTTGTTTATCATCATTACTTTTTTTTCACGGGCAGCGGGAAAAAGCCAGGGCTAAAACGTTATTTGCTCAGTCGATTCCGTATTTATTAATAAAAGAGCTAACGGAAAGGCCCCCCTACCCCCCTATATCGCACGTTGAATAATTCTCGATTCTTTGAAGCGAGTCTTTACACTCGCCGTCTCATCCATTATTCAGGGGCGAAAAAGTCCGCTGATCGAAATTATGAATTTCCCCGCGCGTTGGCAGGGCCTTGAAAGTGCGGGCGAGCGGCGACAAGTCGAAATCGAGCCGAGGAGAAAGGAGGCGCTTACAGTACATTGGCGAATGAAAAAGGGAGTACGGCAAAATACGCGCGCGCGGGGGTGATGGGTAGGAAAGTCAGAATGACGAGTGGCAATGATAAAGAGCGAGGGCCGCGAGCGCGAATCGATTTGGCGAATTAGTGGCGAGAGAGAGAGCGCGCGCGCTACTAGTGCGATGATTATCGCAGTCCCTCCCACCCTGCACGCGCTGACTCACGAATATCGACTTTCCTCCACCTCCTCCTCCTCGCTCACTTGCTTGCGCGCTTCTATATACACACACACTCCTCTCTATGCGCGTGTCGTGTATACCCTTGTGTATAGAGGCGGACACACCGACAACTAGGCACGCAATTTTTTTTCTTCTCTCCTGCTCGGCAGACCGGAGAAATTAAAAAAACGAGAGAGAGAGAAAGAGGAGCAATTTCTTTTTTTTTTCTCGAAATGCCAGGCTAACGAGCGCTCGAGCTGGCTTTTATCATCCTTGCGCGAACGACTTTTTAATGATACGCTTCTCGCGCAGAACACCCCCCCTCCCCCCACACCGGTGGATTAACAATGTTTCCGCGAGGCTACTACTGTATATTTGAATAAATTACGACGAGGAGCCAAGCCGTTTTTTGTGTATCTCGTACGTTACCTCTGCTCTGTACTCTGTTTACTCGGAGAACAACGAGCCCGAGATTTGTCATTTATCTAATCTAGCCTTTTGACTTTTCCACGTAAAAAAAACTACAATATTTCTATGTGACACATCGATTGGATCTAATCTCGCTCGACAAAAATCGAGCCGGAATTTATATATGGAAACTGGAGTAGTTGGTGTATACACACGCGTCGCATTTACCAGCCAGAGCACGAATTATACGACAAAGACGCGGGGTAAGGGGGGGCTGGGGTGGCCTCTGGCAAAGGCAGTAAAGGAGGCTATATAAGAGGAGGCTATACGCACGTGCTGCAGGGTCGTAGAAAGTTCGCGTAGACAAAGAGTCAGAGCAGAAGAGGGGGTGGGTGGGACAGACAGAGGAAAAAGTGAGTTAGCTACGGAAAGAGGGAGAGCACGGGGAGGGTGGAAAGGGTAGGCCGCGCGCGTGCGGCAACAACGCCGGAGGGCTGAATCATCCCCCGAGCGAGTCATCGCGGCCCGCAGCTATACGTCTATGTACACACAGAGAGGGAGGAACGTGCCGTACACCTGTGGGTGTGCGCGAGCGCGCTTGTATGCAGGGGGATGACGCAATGCGAGCTTCAACTCCGGCCTTTTCATCCCCCGCGCGGCACGCACGGCTTTTTCCGGCGGAACGCTTTTCCGCTTAAGCTCTTTGCGTATGGCCGACGGGCAAGGCTCTCTGCTAAATGGATTTCGACAGGTGCAGGGGCCCAAAGGGGAGTTGGGATGAAGCGTGTGCGCGGGTGTGTCGGCGCATCGTTGATATGCGACGTTGAATGTCAGGCTATCACGATCGAGGCGATTGCGTAGTCCGCTGAGGAGTTCATTGTCGTCTCTCGCTCTCTGGACTTTGGCCGAATAATTGCTAGGGTGCACATTCGCCCGTCGTCTTTCGCATTTTGATGTATACGAGTTTGTAATTTTCGATCGTTGGATTGTACATTGCTCAAAGTGATTTTTGTACTTCATTTACATGCGATCGAGTTTTAGTTGAATTTTTACAGATGGATTGATGGTTTTACGGAATTTTCATGTAGAATAAAATAAAAAATTTTGTTTTTTACGTTAAAGTTAATCTAGCGAGCGACGTTATTGTTGGGCGTCAATCGATCAAATTTATCTCTGTTTTTATAATTGTATTACACGTTTTTTGTTCCGTAAATTTAATGCAGCAGAGAAAAAGAAGCAAGAAACAATTGAATTTACTCCAGCAGTCTGTTCAGCTAATAGAATAAACGATCCTATCTACTGCTTTTTTTTCCTCCAACAAAGTAAAAAGAAAAAAAAACTCCACTTTTTTTCCCTCGAGAAGAAAAATCTAATCTTACCGCTCGGAATTCCGCATATAACACCATGGTGTTGTTCCACGCTAAAGCAACTTCGACGTTGAAAAATCGCGTACACTACCTTTAGCTAAATATATTAAATGAAAACGTTAAATTAACTCGATAATTATGGCTCTCGTGCGGCAGCGGGCTTGACTCGCTATAATAAGCACAATAATTAGTTATTATTAGCAATATGAATTAATTCGTACGGCAATAATATGCCTAAATTAAAAACATCCTCCCAGTATAAGCAGAGGCAAAACAGTCAACGCGAAAAAAATAATTAGCCGGGAATAAGGAAACTTCGCCGCTCGTCCACCAATACACACGTACGTCCAATTAATCATCAAAAAAAAAAAAGGTAAGAGAGGAACTTCGGATCGATCTCGAACTGCTCGAAGTAGTTCTTACCTCGTCGTGGAGAAAACCCTGGTACCGCACAGCAGCAGTAGCAGCATCAGCCGCATTGAAAAAGCGGATCAATCTTTACTTCACTGAAATTCTCGTGTTTTTTTTTTCATTTTTTTTTCTCGGCATAGAAAAAGCAGCGAAGTTTATCGAGCCGATTCGCTAGAGAAAGAAAGAATTATGCTGGCTTACTAAAGAGAGAGAAAGAGGGTCTGCCGTCGATTTACGCCCATCGCGCTTCGGCCAGAGCCAGACGGACACGGACGCACACGGACAAAGCAAGCCTTACACGTAGACATCGGGGCCGCAGCCTCGGGGGCTCACCCACACACTCGCAATAATTGCGCGAGCCTGTTCTCTCTCTCTCTTGCTCTGCGTGCATTTCGCACGCGCGCTCCAGGAAAGCAGGCTCCGTGCAATGTACAGCAGCAGCAGCCAGACAAGGACAGGGCGAGAATTGGTCACCGCACAATTGGCAACACTGCGCAAGTCTCAGCGGCCGTTGCTTCTTCGAGCGTTCGAGAGAGCTGCGCGCGGAGCAAAGTGTTGGCGCACCAACACCAGCCTCGGTCCCCTGTATACATATACAGTGTGGGCCTCTAGAGCTCGCGCGCGCGCGCAACGGCAAAGAGGTCGAGCGCTGCGGTAGCCGAGAGCGAGAGAGAGAGACGAGGCAAGCCTTACCGGCCGGGAAGAGGAGGCCGGGGTGGGGGTAGCGGCTCAGCCAATGGTAGGTGGATTGGAGGCCGGTGCCCCTCGTCCCTGCCGTCGCTCGGGGGGCTTGAAAAATCCCTAACGGACGCGGCGGCCGGCGACGGCGCACATTCGTCTCCTGGCTTTCGCGGCGCGCAGAGTGTTCTCCCACCGCACAACGCACTCGCTCAGCAGATATCCACACAATCACACTCGCTCCACCGACACACACGGCCACTACTCCAGGGCTGCGGCAAGGCGCTCCTCCCGAGGATCACCGCTCTCTTTCACTCACCCGTCGATACAGCTTTTTAGCTCTCCTCTTCTCTCTCTCTCTCAACGAGACAACCCTAAAGCACCATGAGGGAAATCGTCCACATTCAGGCTGGTCAGTGCGGAAACCAAATTGGCGCTAAGGTTAGTACCATCATCTAGCCTTCCATATTCCAGCAGCGTACATTACACGTCCATCTCGCGCGCGGATCGGGCCCCGGGGCATTCCTTTGTCTCGAAAGTTTTGCCTGCCGCTTCACATCGGCTCCTCTTCGACAGCCTTTCCCTCGCGACCTCCTCTCGGCGGCATGAGAGAGCGAGACTACTCTCTAACTTCTCCAGCGTCGGCGGAGATCGAACGCGAGACCGTTACTCGTTCCCCTTGCGCGCTCTCTTTTTCCCGCGAGGAAATTCGCCGGCTCGATAAAAACACCTTTTCCCTCCCGTCGAGTGCCCGGTGAGAGACCCAAGTCATGCCGTTACGCCCGGCGGCGCCGGCAAAATTTTCTCCGATTAATTTTTTTTACCTCTTATTCGCCGCGTTCCAACGGTCGTCTTCCTCCCCCCCTCCCCGTATTTCCGTTGGCGCGTCGCGCTCCTGTTCCCGGTATTCACAATAGAAAAAAACCGTTGACGAATTCTCTCTCGGGCCCCCGGCGGCAGCTGGATACGCAGCCCCCCGAGCGGGGGAAAAGGGCAGGGGAGGGGGAGAGAGAGGGAGGTCGGAACTAGTAACGACACGTAAAATGGCAGAGGCTCTCCTATTCTCGCATCTAGCCGCGCGGAATAGAGCGGATATCTCTCTCCTCGGGGCGGCGGCATCGCCCTCTCTCTCTCTTGCTTCATTTTCGCGAGGCAGGCAGAGAGAACGTCCACTCACCGGCATGGCGACTACGCGGCGTTCTCGAGTTGGCTACTTTGGCCGCGCGCGCGCGCGTGCGAACGACGAGAAGAGAGAGAGAGAGAGAAAGAACGAGGCGCCAAAGCGGTAGAACACACGGTGGCCTATGCCGGCCGGCCGGCGGAAGCTTCAACGGCTTTTTCTGAAGAAATGCCGCAGCCAGCTTCGAGAACGCGCTATTTTCGAGGCTCCTTTTACATGTTTATTTTGCGACATTCTTCAATTGCTCTTATCGTTTTTTCATTCTTTTAAGGTTAGGTCTTGGATAATTTTGCGCAATAATTGTAATTTCAGCGACAATGTACGGTTTTCATTTTTTTTTTCGTTCGGCTGGCTGATCATGATTAACGGCACGAATGACTGTTTTCGCAAATATCAGATAATCGCGACAATAATGACATTCCGATCTCGACGTTCGTTCGGGGCTCAGAAAACAAGCGCAGTCGGCGCGGCAATTTCGGCAAGTCCGCTTGCGCCATTTTTCGTTGCGCGAAGGCGTTGCACAATATTCGCGAGGCTCGCGAAAAAAAATACGAGCCTCCCGCACACCAAGTCTCGTCCGATCAATAAAGCAGCGTTAGAGAGAGAGCCGATTCAGGCCTTTTTTTGCCTTTGTCGCGCGAGAGAGAAAGAGGAGCTCGGGAATCTTTAATCTCGCGCGAGCAACAAGCCAGTTCGCGAGTACACCAAGCGTGTACGCTCTCTCATGTGTGTGTGTGTGTGTGTGTATGTGAGTCTAAAGAGAGGCAGAGAGAACCGGCCGACCCCTGGGTGTGGCAGAGAGATCTCTCGCTCCCTCTCCTTTCCGCTTATAGGCGCCCCCGCCTCCAGGACATTATAGCCCAGAACGCACACGTACTCGGCTGCTCTCACACGTACGCGAGAGCCGAGCCCAGCGGAGCGATAGCCAAGCAGCAGCAGCAACGGCAGCAGCCTGGATGCGGCAGAGAGGAGAGAGAGAGAGAGCGCGCGCGGGGCATCGAGCGGCTGCGCGCGCAGCTCCTTTTTTGCTGGCTCCGTTCGGCGTTCGCCGACTGGCTTTAGCTCCTCTCGGTCGCGGACAAGCGCCTTCCTCCCGTCGCGCCTCTTCTCGGCCCTCCGATCTAAATGATGCTCCTCTCTTATTGTATAGGCCCCTCTCTCTTCTCCACCCCGCTCCCGGCTTCCTCTGTCTATCGGAATTTCTTCGCTTTTTCCTAGGCCTCCTCTCTCTCTCTCTTCTCTACCGGGTGCTCCTTTTGTGCGCCGGGACCAGAGGTTCTCAGAGCGAGGGCTCCGCGCGAATCCCTTGCCTCTCCTGCCCCTCCCGGCTTCTCTCATCGTTTCAAGCGTCGACTGATTCGTGCGACGTGTATAAGAGAGAAGAGTCAGCGAGATACGTTCGTACACCCAAGCGGCCCAAGCACACGGAGCAATTTTAGCTCCGAGTGCTCCGGCGGATTTTTCACGACCTTCGGACACTGGTAGCACAGCGCACATGAACCCGCCACCCTCTTTCTTTCTTTCTTTCACGTCTGGCTCTTTCTCTCTCTCTTTTTCTATCGTTACACTCGTGTGTCCCTATGTCATTTACGAATGGCCCGCAATGCGCCAGCGAAAACGACGCTATTTCTCTCCGTCTCCTCTCGTCCTCTTCTCTCTCTCTACGCCTCGAATGTTTCCCTTCGAGTCGAGACCTGCTTGACGTGCTGACTTGTGCGCTTCAGACACGAGAGACTCAGTCGCCTTGACACGACCTTATACGAGGCTTACGTATCTTCTCACCTGCTCTAAAAGCCGCCACGAAGCTTTTGCAGCAGTGCTCCCCCTGCCGCTCTCTTGCTGACGCGATATTGTATGCGTGCGCGTTATTGCGTGTGTTGTGCTGCTGATGCTCGAAATTCGAGATAGCCACTGGAGTACCGTTTCGCTAATGAAATATTGTCTTTTAACATTCTCTATCCGTCAGCTCTGTGTGTCACTCGCCAATACATTGATTCCGCGCGGTTTCGTATTCTTCGTGTTAAAGGGTTTTAGTTTGTCATAATAAAAATTATAATAATGCATTTTACAAAGAATGACTTTGCTTCACGGTACAATCAGGGGAAATCCGAGTTTGAAAAGTCAAAGCGTAATTTCTCAATTAGATCGGATGATCAAGCAGCGCCGAAAAGTTTACTCGGAAAATCACTGTTCCCGCTAGCGTTGGCGGGGCCGCCAGTTAAGCCAAGACTCTGTGCGGCTCATCTTAATAATGCCAAGCGAGAAACTCGTGAAAGCAGCAGCAGCAAGCCAAGTAAAGGAACAAGCGGGTGCGCGCATCTAATTATCCCTTTCGTCGCTTCTCCTGAAGATCGTTATCCGAGCGCGCACGATGTTCTCGAGATAACGAGCTTCCTTCGCCTCCGCGATATACTTTTATCGAGCCGGAGTCGAAGGCGCAGCTCGTTTAAAAAAAAAAAAAAATCAAAGGTAGTCCAGGCTTCGGCGAGGAGGGGAATAAAAAAAGAAACGATGAAGTAACCGCGGTGCGCGCGCGCGCAAGCATCGTCACGCTCCCGCAGCTTTCAAGGATATCGAGCATCGAGTCAACGTCCGCCGTGGCGGATCTCTCCTCTCTCTCTCCGCGCCTCTGCTTCCTCTCTCCTCTGTCTGCCCTCCGGATAACTTTGCGACTTCTTTCTCGCTCTTCTTCCGCTCGGAGATTTTCTTTTACCCTTCGGCTCTATTCATCCTGAAGACGGAGAGATTTTTCAGACAGCGCAATATTGGATCGAGTTGGCTTGGCTTTTTTGTGCGCGTAATAATTACTGGAGTTTTTTTTTTCTATGACTTATCGAGTATAGCCGGTTGTAGAAGAGTGGATTTTATTGATCGGGAAAATTTGGGGGAGCAACGTTGTCACAACAAAGCTGACGAAATTGTTGGCGATCGATATTTGTAAATAGACGGAATTTGTTTTGGGCTCGGCTCGAAGACGTGTACGCTTCGTCGTTTCGGCGACTACGATATTTTGTACAAGTTTAATTTAGTTAAATGCTCTCTCGTTAATAACTCGATGTGTTTTACACACTGTATTTCTTTCCTCGGTTATTTTTTTTTTTATATATTGATTATACTTTACGTGACGACGAGCAATTTATGTAACTGGACTTTGCGACAAGATTAATATTCATGTATAATTTATCTTTTATCGGGCTCTGTATCTAACTCGTGTGCGTATATTTAATACGCGTCACACGAAAATTGTAGTTCTATTACAATCGTACAAGAGGAAAGAAAGTTTCAACTAGTTGAAATACGCGTATAAAAAACGGATAATCATCGTTCTTTGTCATCGATGAAAAGGAAAGACAGAAAAAAAGCGGCTCTAACTTGTAATCATTCGCGTTGAAATGGCTACAATCGTTGTGTGTTGTGGCCTTAACAATATCGATTCGCTACGCTTTAATAATATAAATTGCTGCGAGCTCGCACATCTGAAAGCTCTGTCATTACATCAATATTCCCACATCACCATAATCGACGATCAGTAATTGAACGAAAGAGTTGAGAGAGAGAGGAGAAGTCTGTCCAATCCGAATCGAAAAACTCCAAAATCGGACGTCCTGGAGAGTCGCTCTCGAGAGTATCACGATCTCGTCATTATGTATAACAGCGAGGAGAGTCAGAGTTGCGCAACGATTACGCTCGCCGCGTCCATATGCAGCAGGGACAGTGACAGAACTGGGGAGGGGGGGGGGTGTTAGCGCGACACAGGCCGCAGTCTTCGGGACCAAGGACGGCCGGCTCTGTGCGCGCGCGTTGCGCCAGCTCCTTGAAACGCCAAATAAAGGAATCGGACGACGACGACAACGTGCACGGGATCGACGTGACTCTTCTCGATTTCACTCGCGAGACTGATCTCTCTGTCTTAACATTGCCCCCTTCTTCTCCCGTACTGCGAGGAGAAGGGCGAATTGATAAAATTGATCCGTGCTACTGGGATTCGAGAGCTTGCCTAGAGATAGCGTTGCAAAAAAAAGCTTGCTTTACATTTTTTTGACCCTTTTATAGGTGTACACGTAACTTTGAAGTACTTTATCGCGAGTAGTGGTAGGTCGTATTTTAAAAAATTCAAAGTAGCTTTTCTGGGTAAGAACGTCGTAAAGAGAAGAGGTTTGGCTGGACAGAGGAGGGGGTGGGAGGAGATAGCAGTGGGCGAGGGGGAGAAAGAGACTGCGGCTGGCGAACAGCCGGGGCTCGGCTAGAGTACATTACAAGGGAGAGAGAAGGAGCGAAAGGGGCACACGCAGCTGCCGCTCGTTCAGCTGTCGTCGAGGAAATTCCAGGCGGCGGCGAGGCCCGACGCTCGTAATACTGCAGCTTTTGCTCGGCCGACTGGCAACTGCCGCCTCTCTGCGTCGTTGAACTTTCCGGCTTCCCTCTCTCTCTTTCTCTTTACCGCTTCAACGTCGTCGTAACTTCCTCCGGAAAAGGTCTTCCGAGCTGGCTTTTTTTGGACGAGTTTTGGAGAGAGAGAGAGAGAGAGGCACGTGTGCGCGCAGGGGAAAAAGTTTCGTCGGGAGGAAATTGAATTTTCGAGGGATAGGGCCCAGCGGCTGGGGAAATTAAGCGAGCCGCCGTGAGCGCAATTTGAAAAATTTACATAATTGGAACGGAGCTTGCGTCACGAGCGAGCCGCAGCTTTATGAATCATGTCCGCAGTAGGCGTAATACCGTAAAGTGTATCTTATTTTTCTCCGCTTCTCCCGACGCGCCTCTTGTTCTCCGAAATTTAATTATTTCACGGATGAAAATAAATTTTTCTTCCCTTTTGTTTTGTTGTAATTTAGTGGCAATTTATAAGAAACCGTTTAGTTCATTACTAATTTTAGCTTATCGGCTAATTAAATAATATCTATATCCGTTGAGTAACGTTAAATTGGAGCTCGGTGGCATTATTTCACGATTTCTAGATAATCCAGAGCCTCTCCCCCGGCGTCCCAATGAATTCTTAATAATTCGAGCTCTTATAAGATTTCCCCGAAATGGCATTCTCGTTACGTTAATCGCATTTCAGCCTTACGCCATTTCTCTCTCGTGCGGTGTCCGCTTTGTGGCGGCTGCTCCTCGAAAATCGTAAACAAGCACTTAAAATTCAAAATTCTAGCAATAAAACAAAAAACGCAAGTATATAAAAAAAGCATTAAAGTAATTAGCATATACGCGTATCGAGTTGCTAAAATAAATCTGAGATCATCCTCCAAAAAAGAATTAAAAAAAACACATCTCCCCAGCCTTATCCAGCTCCGCTCAAGATCACGCCACAAATCTCCAAATACAGAGTTCGAGATCTAAGCCGCGATCTGCATAGCTGTACACGCGTTAGGGTACCTCTCTGTCATTCACAAATCCGTCAGTCGCTTGACAATCGATTATTTTCCCTTTAAAAGTGCCCCCCGTCGAAATGTTGGCCGGCCGCCAAAAAAAGTCAGCCGCCTTAAAACAGCAAAGCCCCTCTCATAGCCAAACATCATGGTGGTCGTGTGTTGGCTCAAAAAGAGACTATCTCTCTCTGGTCTGCCTAAGCCGTTGTTTTTTCGCTCGCTTATGGTCAACGCGCGGCCCCTATATATAGCGCCTCTCTGACATTGGTGACTCAGACTCGCCACCTCCTCTCCGTTATAGCGCACCTATAGTCCGTCGTGCAGCCGCGCGGAGAGACACGTTGAGAGCGTGGGAGGCGACGGTAGCCGCCACGCTCTCTCTCTCTCTCTCTCTCTCTCTCTCTCTCTCTCTCGGAAGGTGAGCGGGGGGAGGCGCGGACGCCGGCGATGATGCACTTATATGGGCATCCGCTGTCAATACACCGTCGCCTTTCCATTTAAGATATCAAGCCCACCCGGTATATAGCCAAGCCAACTCTCTCGCGAAACTTGCCCGACTCGATACCACCACCTCCCCTCAGGTGTCTACTGTCGCTAATACCCGAGGAGGAGGAGGAGGCGTACGCCCGCAAAGTTTGCGCAGGCGCCGTGTCTGCTTGTATATCGGCATGCGACTTTAATAAAATCATTAAAAACAGAAACGGCAGCAGCAGCGTCGTCGTGGCGCTGCCGCTGATATGTTTGCGCGTATATGGATGAGAATAAGTGGCCTGTTTCAACGCCGAGCGGGAGAGAGATAAACAGAGGCTCACGAACGTGTGTTACGGAGCTTGCTGTGACGACGACTCGTCGAGAGAGCTCTCTGGCTCGGTTTTATCGTTAAAGCCGGCGAAAAAAAGCTAATGTTTGAAGAACGATAAGAAGCCCGGGGCTATCTGCGAAAAGATTGTTTTCCGAGTCTCGTGTCAGAGTAATTGACCTTGGGAGCAAATTAATTTCTCGAGGAGGGGGTTTATCCTCGGTTTACTCATGACTCAGACGATGAATTAGACTTTTCAATTTTCAAGTTGATTCTGCTTTTTTTTTCTACTGCTAATTCTTTTTCTGTTATCAATATCGCGCTAATCGATCGAATTCCTCGGTTTGATACTCATGTATACGCGATTTGCGCTCGGCCGGTCTTTCTCTCTCCCACGCGCATTTCACCGCTCTTGCACTTGCAAAAGTGTTACGAGCCGGGGAGTCCTCGCCGTACTGACCTACAAAACTTTCCCATCGACTCGTCGTCAATGAAAAACATCCCAGAGCTGCAGCTATACTGCTGTTACTCCGGCTGCGTCTAGGGGCCTTAGAAACGTAGAAACTCGCATAAAATTAACGACTTCTAGCCGAGTTTTCCCCGAGCCGGAAATACCGGGCCGCGCAGCAATCGTCCGCTGCACAGGCGGAAGGTGTCTTAGACCACACAGGCCAGCTGCTCCGGCCATATGCCGAGCGCGCGTTTGTTCGTGCGTGGCCGCAACTCGATCGAGAAGCTCCGTATAGTCCGCTCGCTAATTGGTCTCGATTGCCGCGCGACCGCGAGGATATACGCACACCAGCCCGCTTGACACTTCCCTCTTCCCGCTGATGGAACAGCGCGATTATCTCGCGGATGAATTTAACGTTGTAGCTAGTAGAGTCGGGATGTACGTGTAATGTGAGAAAGACATGCTGCTAGTAGTTTTAAAGATGCTAACGTAAAGACGAGGTTTATTAACGATGTTGATGTTTTGCATTTCAGTTTTGGGAAATCATCAGTGACGAGCACGGAATCGACCCGACTGGTGCATACCACGGAGACAGCGATCTCCAACTAGAGAGAATCAACGTTTACTACAATGAGGCCTCAGGCGGCAAATACGTGCCCCGCGCGATTCTCGTCGATCTCGAGCCCGGCACCATGGACTCTGTCCGATCCGGACCATTCGGCCAGATCTTCCGACCGGACAACTTCGTGTTCGGCCAGTCTGGAGCTGGTAACAACTGGGCCAAGGGCCATTACACCGAGGGTGCCGAGCTCGTCGACTCGGTTCTCGACGTCGTGCGCAAGGAGGCCGAGAGCTGCGATTGCCTTCAGGGCTTCCAGCTCACTCACTCGTTAGGAGGTGGTACCGGATCTGGTATGGGTACTCTCCTCATCTCCAAGATCCGCGAGGAATACCCCGACAGGATCATGAACACCTACTCGGTCGTCCCCTCGCCCAAGGTCTCCGACACCGTCGTCGAGCCCTACAACGCTACCCTCTCGGTACACCAGCTCGTTGAGAACACAGACGAGACATACTGCATTGACAACGAGGCCCTCTACGATATCTGCTTCAGAACACTCAAATTGTCCACACCTACGTATGGTGACCTCAACCATCTCGTATCTCTCACAATGTCTGGTGTGACAACTTGCCTTAGGTTTGTATTTATTTATCTTATTTTTTTAAGATAATGTATAAAATAATAACTAGTGTAACACCACTAAATTTTTTGAAAATCTTAGTCTTGAGCATTTGTGATGAAATATTCTAGTTTTCAATGCTTTAAACAATACTTGAAAGAACAAATAAATTAATAACTGTATGTTTTATATTTTAGGTTCCCTGGTCAGTTAAACGCTGACCTTAGGAAACTGGCCGTGAACATGGTGCCGTTCCCACGTCTCCACTTCTTCATGCCCGGATTCGCTCCACTCACCTCCAGAGGCAGCCAGCAATACAGAGCCCTCTCAGTACCCGAGCTCACCCAACAGATGTTCGATGCCAAGAACATGATGGCTGCCTGCGACCCACGCCACGGTCGTTACCTCACTGTCGCCGCCATCTTCCGTGGTCGCATGTCCATGAAGGAGGTTGACGAACAAATGCTCAACATCCAAAACAAGAACAGCTCGTACTTCGTCGAATGGATCCCGAACAACGTCAAGACAGCCGTGTGCGACATCCCACCCCGTGGTCTCAAGATGTCTGCCACCTTCATCGGCAACAGCACCGCCATTCAAGAGCTGTTCAAGCGTATCTCAGAACAGTTTACCGCTATGTTCAGAAGAAAAGCTTTCTTGCATTGGTACACTGGCGAGGGTATGGACGAGATGGAATTCACCGAGGCCGAGTCCAACATGAACGATCTGGTATCCGAGTACCAACAGTACCAGGAAGCCACCGCCGACGAAGATGCGGAATTCGACGAAGAAGCTGAGCAGGAGGTCGATGAAAACTAGACGAGAGAACGAGCATAGGAGTTTTCTCTTAATAATTTTCTTTATACACAAGCGCCGATCGAAAAGAAATTTTTCAGAAGGCTCCAAATTTTTTAAATTACTGTTTCATTTTTTGGATTTTATAATCAGAGTACATTCTGTTAATTAAATCCCCATAATTATAATAATTATAAGTATAATCGGCCGAGCAATAAATATTATTTTTTGAATTCCACGTTTTCAAATATTTTGTAAAATATATATCTAAGCTTAAGTTTAAATTAACATTTTATAATTTGCAATGCTGAACAAATTTCAATAAATTATGTATCAAAAAGCAAAGTGGTCCTGAATTATTAAAAATACTAATTTTAATAAATAATTTTTATTTTTCAATAATAAGATCAACACGATCATATAACAAGTTCTTTTAAAGACGAGCTGTTTCTTTGTTGTAGTTCTGAAAAAGAAAAAATGTTGATTAAAATTGTTATCAACATTAAAGTTTACAATTTTACTTACAAATTTAGCTATTTCAAAAAGATTTGCTGCCGATGAGCTGCCCAATTGTTGTACCATGTTGTAAAAAACGCCGTTTTCCTTCTGAAGTAGCTTAAATGGATGATCAAATTCCTGTTGAATTATAAAAAGCAATGTAATATCGTCTTATATTAAACTCTTGCATGAAAAAAGCAAACGAATAATTTTAAAATCAAATCAAGCTCAATATCTGAGAATAAAAAAAGAAACAAACCACAACTTCAGCAGAATCCATTACAAGAATCTTGTCAGAGTCCATGACCAAGCCGAGTCTCTGGGCAACGACAAGCACCGTGCAGCCGATGAATTTTCTCCTCACGACTTCGTGCACAAGTTCATCCGCGTGAGGATCAACGCCTGCTTCTTCGATAACCAGGATCCTGTTGCCCCTGAGAATGGCACGCGCGAGGCACATCAGTCTTCGTTGGCTCGTGCCGAACCGGCTGGCAACGTCAGGCAGCATCTTCGTCTCCAGGCCTTGGCTCAGATCCAGCAAGTTCTTAAGGCCCACATCCTCTAGGGCCTGCCAGAGGTTGTGGTCCAACCAAAGCCCAAAGGGATCGAGATTGTCGCGCAGCGTACCAGGCAGAAGAGCTGGCTCTCGAGGCAGAACGCCGATATTCGAGCGCAGCTCCCGCAAGCCGACATCTCCGACGGAGAGCCCGTCGATGCGCAGCGAGCCTTCGACGCCAGCCTGGAGCCTGAGCAGTGCGTCTATGAGCGCGCACTTGTCCGCATCGCCTCGTCCGACCACCGCCACCTTCTCGCCCGGCTCGAGCGTCACACTGAGATTCCGCAAGCTCGGCCTGTCCCGACGGTCGTACGCCAGACTGACGTTCTCGAAGACTATGCAGCCGTGCCGGGGCCAATCGGTTGGCGCTGGTCTTCTTGCTTCCTCGGCGCTCTCCTCTGGAGGCAGTCTCGCGTAGTCGAGGACTCGCTCGAGGGATATCATGTGGCTGGTGAGCTCGCTGGATTGACGCACGCCCCATTGCGCCAGGCTCACGAATATCATGCACTGGGAGATGGCGAGGCCAACGTAGCCGGGCGACGCTAGCTCGTTCGACAACAGCAGCGTGTAGACGACGGCTGCCGAGAAGACTACCGAGCACAGCTCGACGTACAGGCCCAAGGCTTGAGAAGCGGAGAATTGGAGATACCAAACCGACGAGTGCAAGTCTTGGTAGTTGTCGAGTTCTTTCGTTACGCTCTTCTCAGCGCCCAGGGCTCGAATTGTCGTTAGTCCTTGAGTGCTTGTGCACAGGTGGCTGAGCATAGGAGAGCGAGCTAAACGAATATACATAGTACGGAATTTACGACGTTCAACTAGTTAGTATATGTTTATCTTATGAATTGTATATAAGATTAAAATTTAATTTATGTATTTTTTAGATATATAAACTCACTCATGCCTTCCAATCTTCTGATGCTTCGTATTGTTTTTATGTAAAATAAACGCAAAATATAAAAGATTAGAAAGGTAATAATAGCTGGTATGATAAGCCATGGATTAATGCTTACAACGATGACATTGACTGCGAGGACACACATACCAATCCGTATGACATCATTTAAAGTCGAAGGTATTCGAGTGTCAATTGTGCCCATATCTTTTGCAAACCTTCAAAGAGCAACGTTTAAACTAAGACTCAAGCTAATTGGATATATCATTATAAAACGCTAGCATACCTGTTCATCACACGTCCAATCGGATTAGAATTGAAAAAGTCCATAGTCGTGTAAGCCACGCCGTCAACCATTCGCGCATGGATTCTCCTCGATATTCTCGTGCACACGTTGTAAAAGCAGAGATTTTGGAGTATCACGAAAAGTACCACGAAAAGGTTGACGTATCCGTAAGCATGAACGAACCAGCTTCGTCCACGCAGTAGATCGTCGTCGTCGCTAATCACCGTCACATTCTCGGATCGTACCTCGACGTTGACCCAATGAGCGACCAAGTAGTCCGCAGCGGTGGAGAAGGCCTGACAGGCGAGACTAGCGAGAAACACGAGAAGCACAAGAGCCGAACTACTGGCAGCTCCAAAGTACCTCTTGTAACTCTTGGCGGTGATGCTCTCGAACTGCCTGTTCTCCAGCCGCTCCTGGTCCCCTTCGCTGAAAGGCTGCAGCGGCGTCTCTCGCTCCTGGGCCAGCTCGCCGAGCTTCGGGCAGTCGATGCAATCGAGCTCCGAGTGATCGAGTAGTTCGGCGTAGCTGCCCTCGGCCTTGACGCGTCCCTCCTCCAAGACGATTATGCGATCGGTGTACTTGGTGTAGTGGAACTCGTGAGTCGCGAGGAGGACGGTCTTGCCTCGGAGAAACGTCCTGACGGCCCTGCCGATCTGGGGGTCGAGCGCGGCGAGCGGGTCGTCGAGGAGGTAGATGTCGGCCTCGTGGTAGAGGGCCCGGGCCAGGTGGATGCGCGCCCGCTGGCTCCTGCTGAGGTCCATGCCCTTCTCGCCGACGAGGGTGTTGTCGCCGTAGGCCAGCAGGAGGAAGTCCCGCTTGAGCTGGCAGACGTTCACCACGCGCTCGTAGCGCGTCCGGTTGATCGGCTGGCCGAACGTGATGTTCGCCTTGATGCTCGAGGCGAATATCCAAGGCTGCTGGCTCGCGTACGAGACGCTCCCGCGAGCTTTGACTTTGCCGCTGATCGACGGCAGCTCGTTCAGTATCGCGTGGAACAGCGTCGTTTTTCCCGAGCCTCGCGCCCCGATGATCGCTGTCAAGTTGCCGGTTCTTATGCACAGCGTCACGTTGCTTAGTACGCTGCTTTTGCTTCTTGCGTTCCACTTGGCTGATACGTTTTCTAGAGATATCGCCACGTTTTTCGTTGGATTACGGTCGATCGTTTGGTTGTTTGTTAACGATTTTTTGTCGATCTCTTCGAGAAGTAGAAATTCTTTTATCCTGTTGATTATTGTGGAAAATTCGGCCAGATCTTGTACACCTTTGTAAAAAGTAACAGTTGTGTTATGTCGTATTATAAAATATTTTAATTATTTTTTATATATATATAATAATATTTTAGATAAGTCGTTCATACCTGTAGGAAAATCTTGACACAAAACTGACTGCAAGATATTGTAGTATGCTATTAGTAAATAAATATTTTCTGCTTTAATGCTTTTCTCAGACACGATGAACATTAGTATGGTTCCAAAAAGAAAAAATCTGGGAATGAATGTTTTTAAGAACAGGCATATTTGGCTGGCCATAGCACTGTTTTTCAAAATGTGTATTTCCTTGCTAAAAGAAGTTTTGTTATTTTATGAATTTCTCTTATTTATTGGAAGAGTAAAAAAATTAATAAATCAAACTTGTTTACTCGCGAGCTTTAGCTATTAGCTTCAAAAATGGCTCCTCCCAAGCGTACATCTTGACGAACTTGATGTTATTTATAATTTCATTGGTGAGTTTTAATCTCTCCTCCGTCCCATAAACGAGCTCAAATGCAAGCCGAGAGAATAATTTTCCATAACAGCCTAGAAGAGAAAAGAAAAAGAATCGTTCTAATTACGGTATAGTAGTACTGAAAACCAAAGCGTTACATTCAATAGGGTATACTTGCCGTAAATTGGCATGAATAGTTTCAAAACAACAACTCCTGCGGCGGCGACAATGCTGATCTCTCTGTACAGCAGGTACGAAATAATCCATATTTGTACAGGTGCTACCCAAATGTAGTGTAGTTTCAGGAAGGACTTATCTAATCTGTTAGCTTCGTTCTTCAAAAAGTTTATCATCTACAAAAGACGTTAGATTGTTGTTTTTTTGTGTTTTTTTTATTCATTAATTTCGGCATGTTTTTCCCCGGCACAGCGTTCGCTCTTGGCCCTATTATATTTTACCTGACCTACACTAGCCTGGCCTTCCAGCGACACTTGCGGCACACGCAATATCTTTCTGTAGATCAAAGCCGAGCAAGCGACTCTCGCTTTCATTCCCAAATGCGTCAAGCCTTGGCAGAGCGAGTGAAAAAAGATGCAATTGAAAAAGAGACTGGCCACCAGGGCCGAGCCCCAATAAATAGCCTCCGTCCGATCGATCCTTTTTTCCTCGCTGAAATACTTTAGTAGATTGGCAAAAATAAGCGGCTGGCTCGTTCTGAAATAAAAATACATTATATTTTTACGATTCCGTCAGCTAAAAATCTCTCTCCTCGCCGATACCAACAACGCGTAAATCGTCGTCTACCTTATTCCCAATTCGAGTACCGCCGTAAAAAGCCCGAGGATCGCAATGTCGAAGGCGAAGCATTTAACGATCACTTTGAGCAGGCTGGGCATAGATTTGACGTTTAATTTTTGACATCTTTCCTGCTCCTCGTCCCACAAGCGATAAATTTTATGCCCGAGAAAATTGCTCGAGTGCTCGTCCAGAGGTTGGTACAGGTCTGCCTCGCTCAATTCCCGTTTGTACCCGGTGAAAAATGTTTTTAGTATCCATCTATGAGGAGAAGCAAAAATCATATTAAATTCCATTTATTACAGCGGCTCATTCACATGTTGTACAATCGCTCCAACTTTACAACTGTAAAATGAATTTCATTTTCATTTAACGAATAGATATTAAAAGCAGAAAATTTACGATGCAGATTCTCCCTCTCGTATTCTCCATAAGCTTTTAATCGAAAGATCGAAGAGAATTAATGAAGCAATTGTGGAACGTACTTGAAAAAAATGGCTGACAAGAAATTGGCTCTTTGCCTCGGATTAACTGCACGTGTCCTCCCATTTTTGTCCATGCTTTTCGCTTATCATCGAGAAAAGCTTGACTCGTCTTGACAATCGGCTTCCTCTCGCGCCTTCACTTCGAATTCTCTCTCTCTCGCGAAGGCTCTCCGAGCACTAAACGAAACTCCGATTCTCAAATAAGCCCGATTTTTTTCGTTTTCGTATTCCAATCAGCTGTGCAATTAACCAAGTGTCTTCCTCCGAAGAAAGATCACCTGGAACTGTTGGCTCCGCGCGCTCTCTCTCTCTCTCTCTCTCACTCACTCGCGCGCTCTGTTCTCCACGCGTAACGTAATCTCGCCTTGACGCACGCGTAAATGAAACGTCGAGCTTGAGAGAAGAAACAAGAAGAAGAAAAAACCGAAATATAATCGAGTAGCACGCATACAGGTCTATCCGCACACAGAGACACGCGCAGACGTGAAGAGCAAGCGAGGCACAGAGGCGTGTGCTTTCGCAAATTTTCATGAAACTCTTATCAGTCGTCGTTTTACATTAGTTACCAGCACGGCGTGTGTATGCGTAATGCTTACACAAATATTTGTAAGAACTGCGGCTTCTCCGATCCGGCGCGCTCGCGAGAGTGCCGCTCTCTTGACTAGCGCACCGAGAGAGGCTTATACCCAATTGTGTACATCAGACTCGCTCTCGCTGTAATCGTGAAAACTAATATGGAGCTCTGTGTTTAAGGCCGATTTCAAGACGCAATAGCACGGGAAATAATAATGAAAAATACGGCTTTATCTCCAACAGCTCACTTACCCAGAATTTCAACGATTTATCAACTGCCTACTCCCTGCTAACACTCGTCTTTCTTTTTCTGTAATCGTAGACAAAGTTTTTGTTCTTTTATTTTTCTTTAAATATTATTTCAAGAATTTACTATTTCTGGAATTTTTCAATGCTAAACCGTAAGATTAACACTTATTGTGAAGGATTAGTAAGTTCGAAAAGTCGAGCTTTCGTTATCCTCAACTTCATAAGCTGAACTTTACAAAAGCTTGGCTATTCAGTTTAGAATCCACAGAGCTGTAGTTTGAATAACCAATGTATGCATCACTCTGAGCGTTTACGTAAGATCGGCAAGCGTCGTTAAGGGGCTCTGGAGATCAAACGTTTCAGAGCTTTTTTTTTCTTTTTAAAAACAACTCAAGTTTTCTGTTTATTTTCTCGACGGCGTGCACATTTTAACGACGCGCCTAATAGTTTATAAACAACTCCGAATCAAAATTGTCATTTTTTTTCTTCTCGTAAAAGTAGCTTCCCTCGTAAAATGTCTCTTGTCGCAATTAACGCTCGTCAGAGTAAAGTCGCACAGAAGCGCAGCATTTGAACAAGACCCCCACAGTTGGACATTCCGTTGCCACATAAAATCGCTCAACGGCCAATTAGTCAATTAGAACGTTGCGCTCCGGCAGGGGCATATTCTGGAAATCAATAAAGCGCGTAAAGTAATACTTATGTCTTGTGACGGTAAAAAACGAGAAGAGAGCGAGAAAGCGAGCGAAAGCCTTTTAAATACCCAAGCCAGGCAGGCGTGCAAGTTGAAAAGCCGGCAAGGTTGCGGCCCCCGGGACTTCTTTTAGAAACTCCATCCCCCGTCCTATATCGCCTCCGCTTCCTCTTGCTCTGCCTTTTTTTTCCACCGGCCTCCCCTCGCCCCGCAATACTACATTTTTCTTTCTTTATCCAGACGAAGTTAAGTCTCGAGGTGTCGAGAGGCACTCTCTCTCTCTCTCTTCCTCTCTCTCTTTCTCGGCGGCAACAAGAGCAGACTGCGGGTAAAAAACGCGAGCACGCAAAAAGAAGAGTATAGGTGCACGTATAGAGGAACTCGAGCGAGTCGAAAATCCATTTTCGAGGCTCTACCGAGGTCCCTCACTCTCTCTCTCTCTCTCTCTTTCCTACATACGTAGACTCTTATTTGAGAGCGCCTCGTCTCTCTTCCTCCCTGCTCTGCCAAGTTTTGAAGAGGGGACTTATACACGCGTTGGCTTCAAAGATAGAGCTTCTTTTTCAGGAGCGCGACGCGACGTTGTCTGAAATTTATTAGCAAGCCTGTGCGCGCGTGTGCGTCTATATGTGCGGTGCGCTCGGATGTATGTTGCGTTTTCGAGTATGCCACACGTGCGAGAGCGCGATTTTTCTGAAAGCGATACTGTTTCTTTTCGATATTCCGCGATTATGTTCAAAAGCTCGCCTGCGTAGTTTTTCGAGCGGATTCTATACTTTCTCGCCAGTAAAGCTTGCGTTTATTATAAAATATTTATCGTACTCCAGTGTCAATAATAAGGCGTTATACTAAGTTTTGCATGTACACTTACAAAATACAACTTATCTTATAATTGTGACCGATTGTTACAGGAAAAAAAAATAATAGTAAGAAATTGAAAACTGCACTAATAAACTACATAGCAACAGAAATATTAGCTCACCGCGTATATCCTGCATACAATGAGTCCTAAAAAAAAGAAAAAAAAGAGTAGAAAAAGTATAACTGAAAACGTGCCAAACATGCAGGCTCGCAATCGGACAGCCCCGCTGTTCTTGCCGATATCACCCATCTCTGCAGCACGTGGGCCGGCTGCGTGCAGCTGGTAGAGAGAAAGAAGAGAGTACCGCTATAGGAGTAGAGTCCGCGTTTGCGTACTCCCCTTAAAGCTAGCTCGGTCAACCGGCGGGCAGGGGCCTACGGAGAGAGCCTATACACGCGTCGAGCTTCATTCGCGCTCGAGACTCCGAGCTGAGCAGAGCAGACGCTGTACAGACTTCAGCGAGAGACTCACCCGGATACCGCCCGGCAACATGAGGGAAATCGTACACTTGCAAGCCGGACAGTGCGGCAACCAGATCGGAGCTAAGGTTCGTCAGATTTATTTACCTTTTTTTTCTTATTCTAATCGAACGAATACAGTTTTTTTTTCGTCGGCGCGCTTTGTTTACGCCCCGATCGGCCGTTATCAGTCCGGTTACTCAAGCGAGCCTCCTCTTCCTCCTTCTACGCTCAATCGCATTCATCTCGTTTTTTGCCCTGTCTCCGAGAGATGCGTTGTGCTACTGCCCGTGCTGATACGGCTTTTTAACGTTCCTCCTCGTAACTGCAGGCACCACGTCACATTCCATCCGATTAACTCGTTATTACGGGGAAATTTCATACACGCCGCTCGTCTTACTGCTCTCTCGTTCGATTCGTCTCGCCCGATATATTCCGTTTTATTCGAAATTTTTTTCTCTTCTCTCTCTCTCTCTCTTTTTTTGAACTCAGAGGGTTATCTAAAATACTCGTGCATGAATCACTTCTTACTATCAAGCCCATGCGTCAACCAAAAGTAAAACGCCTTTCCAAGTAGCTCTCATAAACGTCAGCCGAGAGAGAAAGAGTCAAAAGTTTAATTGCATAAAATTAATGCCAGGCCTAATCGAGTACATGCACTTGTTCCGTCTTTTTCTCGTCTTCGCTTGGGCGACAAGCGAGACAGGAAAGTAAATGATTTAAAAGGTCAACGATGACGAAAACTTAAGAGGGACTGATTGGAAGATTGCGATAAGAGAGTGTACTTTCGCTCGCTGAGCCATGGACAATCGTGACGCTTCGTAAATTGATTGTTTTCGCTGGAATTGTCTCTCTCTCTTTCTTACTCTCTCGCGCGCGCACTAGCGCGATGACCAAGTTGTAAAAACACCGCTGAATTTTATGGTCTCTGGAATTTGCGCTTATTTATACTTACCCCTGCGCCGTTCTTTTTTTTCTTCAAATCGATCAAACGTTATTTATAAGCTACCCAATAGATTTACAGTTTTGTTATTTCTTTCTCTAAACAGTAATTTATCATCTGGCAAAATTTAACCATTGAAAATAAGGGAATTCCGATAAAACATTATTCTACATAAAAATCATATTTCATTTCTCGGGAGAATCAATATTTTTCCTCCTTTACGAGCTCCAACGATAATAATCATTAATATACATACACGCGCATCGATTAAACGATATCACACAGCAAAAAGAAAGAAAAAAAAAGCAGAAGCACACCTTATGCGAGAAATTCCCGGTTTTACAACACGCGACTGCTCTCTTTCTCTCTTGGCGCTGCTAGACCGTATCATAAATTCATAACTCGAAATAGCTAATTTTGTCACACGAGAGCTTTAGGACATTCTCGCAGCGCTTCGCTCTCATCTGCCAGTTTGTGCAGCTGCTTCCACTCCCATATACTCCGGGGCTTTTCAACTTTGCCTACGACCAAGACCGCCTAGCTTCTATTCATCCCGCAAAAATCGATTGCACGTGCTCGTACTCATCCCCTCGCTTCCCAAAGAGCAATTCTAGAATAGACGGCAAGGTTGTAAAAAAATCATGAAAAAAACTTTAAATTATTAACGAAATTAATGACGATCTTCATGAATATTTAATAGTCAGCATTTCATATGAATTCCTTATAAACGACCTCACTTTGCAGATCTAGAATATCGCATTCATATTACATTATTCTATAAGCCTATAAATTTAATAAACCGCACCCGACCTCAAGCCAATCCTCTCAGCATAAAATTATTTGGATCATCTCAAAAGCTCCCGCCCCCTCCCAGAAAAAACTTGAAATTTCCAACAGTCCAAATCTCTGGCAATTAAACGTCACCCTAGATCGTCGCGAGCTTGGTAAAGAATCTACATGGCTCTTAGAATATAAGCTTTATCCGTGCGCGAAAAATCCATCGGTCGAGCACATGTATCCATCAGTCCGTCCTGCATCGTACGTACACACATAAGCGCGTACGAGGAGGGAGGCTTTCTCTCTCTCTCGCGTAAAACGATCCTATCCCGCAGGCAGATATCCGTCCTTGTAGTACTTCCCATCAGGCATTGCAGCCTCGATCCGCGACAGCCGGTATAGCCCTACCGATCTCGCCTTCTTTACACTCTGCCGCCCCCCACTCTCGCGGAAAATTCGATACGCGCCATTTCTTCACCCCGCAGGACGATCCTTTTTTTTTCATTCGGCTCGAGGCACTGGGTAAGCTGAGAGCCTTCGTCTATACATGCGCGCCCGATCACGCGTTGTGCAAGAAGCTTATGTTTTAAAGAATACGGCTTGCGCTCGCGACGAGAATACGAGATCGGTAAGGGTGGAGAGACACGCGTCGCTGCTCCTGTATGGATACATATATCCAGTCGCATTGTTTAATGCGATTATTGCCATTATTGTTTTGGTGGTAATCTGTGGTAGACACGGAAACAGCGACAGCAAATTTACATACGCCGATAAAATAGCACTTTTACGTTTTTATGCTCGTAGGCACGGGAACAAAAATAGTGAAATTTTAACAATATTCAGATTCACGAGGTATATACGCTCTCGGGAAAGCAAAAGTCGAATAATTATGTGTATTCCCGGTATACTCCAATATTCACTCTCTCTCGCGCGCACGCTCGAGCTTCAGTGCCCCGTACATTAGACACACGCGAGATCCGACAAGAAAAAAATGGAATAGAAAGAGGCAAAAAGCCTCGTCGGGGTTGAGGAAAAAAATACGAAGAGAGAGAGGGAGTTGTCGTTAAAGAGAAACAGTGTCGCGACGATCGAATCGACAAACATCGGGCAGCCGTGTCATCGGCCCCGCTTATATATACACGGCCATCGCCGATTCGTCAGATGACACTCGCTTCATATACACACACGCGTAAACCGACGGGTAGGTCTTATCGAGCCAGGGGAGAAAGAGAGAGAGGGAACGGCTGCGGGAGAGAGAGACTATACTTAGCGTTTCGAGGAAAGCAGCCTGTCCGAGCTGTGTGGCTTTAAAGCGTCCAATATGAGAAAGAGAGGGAGAGAGAGAGCAGGGACTATCCTTAAAAACCTCCAGACGACTGACGACGGGGATAAGCCCTTCTCTCTCGAATACGCCTCTTCCTCTCTTCTTGCGAGAGTCGATGAAATTTTTGCTAGGTAGTGTGTGCTTTTCGCCCCCCGACTTTGACTTTGGTTGTGATTCATGCGTGCCGGGTGTATTGGCGCGTCGCGCGATTAAAAGAAGTCGAGTTCGAATTCACGAGGCTTGTAGCGAATTGGGTGTTTGTACTAGTGTATTTTCTGGTTCATTGAGTTTACGGGTATCTAATTTAACGTTGGATCGGTACATGTATAAAATATTCACAAAATCTGTTGGCTTTTAAACTAATGATCCTTAAAAAAAGAAGGTAACAGTTTAGTTTCGAATTGCACACGGTGGAGTTAGTCGGGAAACACGTACGCGAGGGAATGGTCCACTTGCCATTCCGGCTCATCAGCTCAAATGGCCAAAGCAATCATCGTTCTAATCAAACAACAATAAAAACGACAAGTGCCACTTCGCCGTCATCACATCCCTACCGCACTAATTCCAAAACTTCCTTCGTCAGAAAAACAAAAATCCAAAGTTAAGAAATCTCTTTGAAATCCGCTCGTCTCAAGCCCCGGATCCTGGCACTTAAAAAAACGAGCTATCTCACAGGCTACTTCCACGTCAGCCTGGCGATATCCCTCAATAGCCCCGACGCACAATCGCTTCTCTCAGCTCCTCTTAAAAGCCGCTCTCCAGAAGAGCTAGCTCTTTCACTCTCTGCTCCTCGCACAAAGTGTTCTGGCCATAGCAGAGTCGTGACGCATATCCGGAAAACGCGGCTGGAAGAGACAATGAAGCGCATCGCCGCGGAAAAAGCGAGCCGGCCTTTCCAGCTAATACGCGCACAGCTGGAATCCGAGAGAGAGAGAGAGGCCACCGCGTGGATTTAATTATTTATAAAGCTCCGACTTTATTCGCACAGCATTTTGCACGAGGCAGCTCCGGAGAAGACTACAGAGTAGTCTTTGGGCTGTCGGGGGGTATTTTTAGGAGGTTCGCTCGAACAGTATATACGTCGTAAGCGCGCAGGCTGCTCTCTTCTTCGGATTTCCAATTCCGCCCGGGCTACGCGCGCGCCTACTCGTAATTGCGCGCGCAATGCATTATTTATGCGAAAAGGCCTGAGCGCACGGCGCACAGGATTGCGCGCGGCCGAGCACACGCTCAGCGCGCGCTAACGATCCAGCCGCGTTTGATTTAATTAATTTAACGACCCCCGCCGGCCTAGTGCGCCTCCACATCTGCGCCAGTTCGCGGAGATCCTGCGAGCGTGAAGTTCTCTCCAGCAAAGTTATTTTCGAGAGAATAGCCTGCTCCAAGTCTTTCTTTCTCTCTTGGAAGGCCGATCTTTTTATCAAATCCAGATTCTTCCTTCTTACGGATTTTTCCAAAGTCATGCTGGATAATTTGATGAAACCCTATACCGATCTACACTCTATGTACAATAAAAAAATCTGTTGTAAATTAAAAGGAATCATAGGTATATAGCGATAATCAAACGAGCTGCGCATAACTATATTCGGATTTATCAGCTGGACGAGCAATTAGCAGCTGATTGTCGCGGGCCATCCCGCAGAGGACGCGACTCGTCGAATTAATCCGGGGGAATTGGGACTAGACTTCTCTCTCTCTCTCGCGTCTGGCCAATTAGCCCGAGCTGCAGCGGCGGGCCGTTATATTACACGGGCGCGTGTCGTTAACCTCGCTGCTGCTGTGTGACTAGAAAGAGAGAGAGAGAGCAGCCCGGAACACCGGTTTTAGGTCTGCGCGCGATTTTCAGCTCCGCGAGACGCGGGCCTCGCTTTTGCTCCGCTCACAGTCTAATTATGTCGGCCGTAACAGCTAAGTCCGGGCGAGATTGCTGATTATGACCGCTGGCTACCGACTGCCTTCGCGACTCTACCTATATGATGAAGACTCTTTGGTTTTTTCAGATTGAAGTTTTTTTTTTAAATATTGGAGAGTTGGATAATGATAGGTCCGTGGGGACACAGCTAAAGTCTTTAACGAAGAGTTCGAGGCGAAATGGAAATTAAGCGGGAGACAAACACGCGCGAGACAGAGCCGCCATAAATCTCGAATCCCCCAATTCCACCCAAGTGGAGAACGGCTCAATTCCGGCAACGAAATAAAACACACACCAGCAGCTACACAGACCAGAAAAAGAGAAAGAAGAAGAAAAGCTCTTTCGGGATTTATTACATCCGAAAATTTGTCGGCCGGGACGAGCCTCCTTTACGCACATACGCAGGAGTCCGTCGCGGCGTTACATGCAGGACACGTCTTTGCATTGACGATTCAACGCGACGGCGCAAGCAGTTGTTCCGCATTTGTTATTGGTCCGGCGGGCGCGTATGGTGTACTTTCGTCAACGGCATATTCACCGGATATACATATCGGCACTTTGGTTCTTTCTTTTTTCGATGAATTATCGTTGCGTGGATTTACCGTTGTTCCCCCCCCCTTCTCCTCCCTCTGCACTGCGGGCACGCTCGATTTTACGGATGACGGGGCCGATCGGCTGAGCAAGGATTGCTCGCTGTACACTTGGCGTCACGTGCCGTAAAGCCCAGATAGGAGGTTTGCTCTTTTTTTTCTCTTTTTTTTTTATGAATGGCTTGATGTCGTTAATTATCGCGATTGGTCAATTAAAGCTTGATGGATTAGCAAAATTCTTTTGTAATGAATATTTATGATCTTGATTGATTTTTGATGGATGTTTAATGTAGCGGGTAAGAAAAAAGTTTCGGACTAAATTGGGAATATTTTTTCTTATTTTTGGCAGTCGGGGAGAGGAGCCGAGGAAAAGAAGTGAATAAAAAGAGATATGATTTGATTACGTTGTATTTATAATCTAACGCTGGGAGAATAAGAAAGACGTGTCGCTAAGCTGAGTCACGTCTCTATCTAAATGCCGGTACGTGTGCTGCTGCACGAGAGCCGGGCGCGATGTGTCATCGAAAAAAAACCCCAGGCCCTCGTGTAACGTTATTCGTTGCAGCGGAGAAAGGCCGAAAGAGAGAGACTTCACTTGTCTCTGCTTACTTTCAAACAAAGTCAAACATTGTTTGAGATTACGCAGCTTCTACACGTGCACATCCGCCGCAGCTTTTAATGAATCGCACTTAAAAAAAATATATATATACAATATTAATTATCATTCCCTCCCTCGTGCTCATATAGTAATAAAGTAAAACGATGCACAGGACCACACAGGCACGCATCAAAAGCTTTCTCGGCAGACCTATCCCATGTCCAAGCCCGTCATCCAAGAAAACTACTCGTTCTGCCAACGCGTTTCCGTCAGCGGTATATACTGTGTGGAGGGAAGGTTTGTGTATCCCCAGAGTTCTGCTCTCTCTCTTGCGACGCTTTCGGAGGCCTATACCGCGAGAGAGAGAGAGCCTCTCGGGTCAACGGCACCTCGCGTTTCCTCCTCGTTACGCGCGACTTGGAAATCGACGGCGGTCGACCGCGTGTGCGGTGCGCTCTCTATGTACACCGGCTATGTGTATACATGTGCGTCCGTGCGGTTTTTCGTAACGGCCAGTTGCGCGCCGATTTATATTGGCCAGGCGAGCGCTGAGAGAGAGAGAGAGAGAGAGCGAGCCGGATCCTTTTCCTTAGATTCGGATCAGCCGTTTTTTCTCCAAAGTTTTAATTATCGAAATCAAATTCATAAGAGAAATAAAATCGCAAGTTTTATATAGGAGAAAGAATATTGCTGTGCGCGATGGGTATTTATATTGTTGGCCCAGTAACGTGAGACTCTCATTAAAAGTAGTCACGCGCGCGAGCTGAGCCGCTCATACCCGACAGCTCACTTATTCCAGGGAAATAATTTACAGCGCGGCCTGGATGAAACGGGCAAGGGGCGGGGGGAGACTGGCTTACCATGGTGGAGATGGCGAATGCAAAAGAAAGGGCTAATCACAGGAGCAGAGGCGCACGTTTAACGCCGGCAAGCTCCGAAATATGCCAAGCAAGTCCTATTTATACCTGCCGCGAGAAAATAGAAAAGGCGTCGCGCGCGGGGGCCACAATGTGGAGCAGAAGCGGATAGAACCGCCAGAGCAGCAGCAGTATAGCCAAAGGACTTAGCCGACTTGCCGGGCCGCGAGAGAGAAAAGCGCATGTGAACGCAAAGCAGTCCCCGGGAGCGAGCGGAGAGCGCGCAGCTACCGGCAGCAGCTCCTCTCTTGCAGCGTTATAAATCCGTCGGCGCACGCGCTATTTTCGTCGTTAATTCTCTTTCTCTCCCTCCCCCCCCCTCTCTCTCTCTCTCTCGAGCTAAATCATTGCCGCTTCTCTGCTGGATGATTTTCGAATGTCGTTGTAAATCTTCGATCTTATACGTTACAGCCGCCAGGCCGGAGAGCCTCTCTCCACCCCACCCCCGCAAGCTCGTTAACTTACGATCATTAACGTGACAATTGCGGCCTATCGTTGGGCTTTTGAACTCGCTATTTACAAACGGCATACTCCAGCACTTGCGCGCCTCTGCAGTAAAAAGCATAGCTTCCAGATGCTCTCTCTCTCTCTCTCGCTCTCGTACTTACTGCGTTCTACTCTGCGCGTTAAAACGCAAACGGCTACGGCTGCACAGTAACCGGACTATACTACTGCGATTGTAATATTTTTTTTTAAGAAAGCCACGACTGTTTTCATAAAAGTTCAGTATAAAACCATAGCACGTGCCGTTTGACTATAAGCATAGTAGGATTTTATCTATGTTTAAACCCATTTCCTAAAGTCTGTCCCTTTAAAAGGGTGTACACGCATAATAAAGTTTAAAAGAAATTCCGAACATAACCGATTTACAATTTATTGCAGTTCTGGGAGGTAATTTCGGAGGAGCACGGAATCGATCAGTCGGGAGTCTACCACGGCGACAGCGACCTGCAGCTCGAGAGGATCTCCGTTTACTACAACGAGGCAACGGGTAAGCATACACAATGACGCGCGGTTCAGAGATAAATCCAGCACTTTTCCATGCCCATTCTTATCTTATCGCTTTCGAGTCTATGGCCTGTATACAGGGTGTACGAGTGTAAAAGGAGGGCCGGGGGTAGGGCTGAGGTGGGATAGTAGTAGCGAGGTCGCAACCTAAAATAGTCGTCGTTCTGGAGGCCACTGGATACATTTTCGGGATACCGGAGAGGCCTGGGGGATAAAATGGGTAGAGGCTCTAAAAGCGGAGCGGTGGACAGGAACGCGCGGAAGCCGTCGTCGAGGCGAGACGAGAGAGAGAGAGAAGAGACGACCTGATGCTAAACGACTGTTGCGGTGCTGCTGCTGCTGCTGAGACCGGCAATGCATACGCACGGGGTATATGCCGAGAGGAGCGAAATAAACTGCGCCTATGCGCGACGCGCACTGCGCTCCGCGACGACGGAAATAAACTCTCGCCCCCAGGAGTTTCTTGTTCTCGACAGCATTTGCGCATCTACCTTCTTCCCTCGCCGCGTGCGTGCTCTCTCTCTCTCTCTCCCTCGATCGCTTATGTTCTTTTTATTTTCTTGCTTTACTTTTCCTTTTCACATTTCTTTTTTCGACTCAACTTTCTCTCTCCGTTTTAGATTTCAATTTTTACGCGTGTATATCGAGCGCGACGAGAAAACTACGCGGCCTCCCTCTTGGTCCGGACCCCGGGAATGCAGCTTTATTTGACGCCGATATTTTTTTTTTCTCTTCGCTGGCTGTGTGGCACCCCCTTTTTTTGAACCTTCTAAGAAAATATTTCGTCGTTTTAAATTGGGTGACAATGACGCGTGGGGGAGTTTTCTTAAATACTGGGGTGGGGAGAGGAGAAAAAAACGTTCACGTTTTTTGCTTAACTCGTGTTCTGTGGAAGCGTGAGCTTTTAAATTGAGATTAGTGCAGTGACGGTAGATGACAGTATGGGTTTTTTTTCAATTCGATGTAACTGGATGTTTTTTGATGGATCACATAAATTACTCGACAAGGTAGATGGTCTAGAATATCTACGTCTCCACTGTAACCGCAACATTTTTTTGTCATCTCTACCGCTCTTCTGTTTCCTATCGCATGACCTTGAAGACAATAAAAACTCGTATAATATCTAAAAATTGTACATTCAAATTAAAAATACTATAAATAATAAATCTCCGATTAATAAATATTGTAATTAATTTTGTTTTATTTATCTATTTTTCTAATTACATCATCGAAAACATTTGCAGCGTCAACGTTATCAAATGGCGGCAAATACGTGCCTCGAGCAATTCTACTTGATCTCGAGCCGGGCACCATGGACGCGGTGCGTTCAGGTGCTTACGGCAAGCTCTTCCGGCCGGACAACTTCGTGTTCGGGCAATCCGGTGCCGGGAACAACTGGGCCAAGGGCCATTACACCGAGGGTGCCGAGCTCGTCGACTCGGTTCTCGACGTCGTGCGCAAGGAGTGCGAGAATTGCGATTGCCTCCAGGGCTTCCAGCTGACTCACTCGTTGGGAGGTGGTACCGGATCTGGCATGGGTACTCTCCTCATCTCCAAGATCCGCGAGGAGTACCCCGACAGGATCATGAACACCTACTCGGTCATGCCGTCGCCCAAGGTCTCCGACACCGTCGTCGAGCCCTACAACGCCACCTTGTCAGTTCACCAGCTCGTTGAGAACACCGACGAGACCTACTGTATCGACAACGAGGCCCTCTACGACATCTGCTTCAGGACGCTCAAGGTATAGTACTGCAAATTTATGGAGCTACGTCTCAAGGTATCGTTGGCAAATAAGCTAATGGAAACTCAATCGAATGGTCGTTCTGTTGCAGGTGTCCAACCCATCGTACGGCGACCTCAACCACCTGGTGTCCCTGACGATGTCCGGCGTGACGACCTGCCTGCGCTTCCCGGGCCAGCTGAACGCTGACCTGCGAAAGCTCGCGGTGAACATGGTGCCGTTCCCGCGGCTGCACTTCTTCATGCCGGGCTTCGCGCCGCTGACCTCGCGCTCGATGCAGCAGTACTCGGCGCTCTCGGTGCCCGAGCTCACCCAGCAGATGTTCGACGCGAAGAACATGATGGCCGCGTGCGACCCGCGCCACGGGCGCTACCTCACCGTCGCCGCCGTCTTCCGCGGGCGCATGTCCATGAAGGAGGTCGACGAGCAGATGCTCAGCGTCCAGAACAAGAACAGCTCGTACTTCGTCGAGTGGATCCCGAACAACGTCAAGACGGCCGTCTGCGACATACCGCCCAAGGGCCTCAAGATGTCCTCGACCTTCATCGGCAACACCACCGCCATACAGGAGCTCTTCAAGCGCATCTCCGAGCAGTTCAGCGCCATGTTCCGCAGGAAGGCCTTCTTGCATTGGTACACCGGCGAGGGCATGGACGAGATGGAGTTCACCGAGGCCGAGTCCAACATGAACGACCTCGTCTCCGAGTATCAGCAGTACCAGGAGGCCACCACCGAGGAGGACTTCGAGACAGAGGATGCGGGCGATGACTTTGAGACGTGCGATCAGGAGTAACGGGCCTTTTTTATGAGCTGCGAGATTTTTTCTAAATTTTTTTTATTTTTCAAGGCGTTTGATAGGGGTTATTGTATTTCATGCCTTTATTGATCGATATAAGAACGACGATTTTGTTTTGCATCGCGAAAAACACAATTGCTTGCTGTTGTTCGCGCGATGAAGAGTTTATGGGAGTAAAAATTATTTGTAAACTTTTATATATTATGTAAGACAAAGTGTAATATAATTTTTTCGAGAATTTGATACAACGAAAATTTTTATAAATATTTAAAGTTAAATCTACGGGAAACGTCCGTATACTGTATACTTCTCGTATCTAATGAGCATCGGAAAATTCAATATTACGGTAACTTTGACAGTACTTATACATAAATTTATCAATTTCATTCTGTGTTGCGAACGGATTCCAAGCATAAAAACGGCACAATAATAATTCTTTTATTAATTTGATCGACTCCTCGAAAACTATCAGAAGTTATTATTATTAGACTGATTTTAATGCATTTTTGTAATTTGCGAATTGTTGTACATTCGCATAGATTGGTGATTAAATTTAATTTAAAAGAGTATTTTTATTGGTACACACTAATTACGGATTTGAATACCAATTTAATTTATAATACTAAATATTCTTTCTTTTTTAATTCTATGATAAAAAATAGTTTGAATACGCATGTACTACTTAAAAGAAATGGCTCTTTATTAGTCTAAATATTCTTTTTTCTTTAAACAAAAATTTTTTTTATAATTTTATATTATAAATAAAAAAAATAATATAAAACTTAAGTTGAATTTAATTTACAAAAAAGGTGAAATCTTTTTATGAAATAAAATAATTATTTATAATTCATTAAAAAAAACGTTTACGTAATATAGAAAAATTTGTTAGCACACGTAACGCAACTATAGCTAGGAAAATCAAAAAATAAAAAAAAACTAATGTGCTTACAAGTTGTTAGTTTATTTACTATGCTTTCAGTAAGATGATTATTTCAAAGAATGGTTTGATAAGAATATATCTATACATATATTATATAAATTATTGACAGAGTGAATGGTTTACATTTACATATCACACAATTTTTACAGCAATACCAAAGTATATTGACCAAAAACTAACTTTTCGAGACTGAAAATTGCAACGATTGACATTTATATAGTTGTGCAACTATTGTCCTTAAATACATTTTATGACAAATATTGTAGCACCAACTACAAAATTTTCTTAACCATTAATTTATTTTGGCAATTCATCGTAAAAATAATCTTTATGTTTATTTATATGAAAAAAATTTACTGTGCGAAAAGAGCATGAAGATGTGTGAAATGGCATTAATAAAGATTTATTAAAAATATTTTGTAATAATTTCTTTATTTCCTTTCGTTTATTTGTGATATAATTATTTCACACTTAAACATACAATAACATAGTTGTTGAAGTGTAAAATCGAATGAAAATATCCTACTTAACATTAAATTTTGTTTCTATCTACTCTTAAAAACCGAAAGATGACATCTCAAAATCATCGCAATACTTTGTATGAAACTTCATATTCATTTGCAAGCAGCTCTCGCAGTTGCAACTAAACAATATTTATTTAAACGTAATGCTTTGCATTACAACGTCATCCAACAATTGAATTTTTTGTAAATTTTAAAAATTTCCATGTCATGTGGTTAAACTTGTGTATGTATTTCATAGAAACGAAAATAACGACACATTGTCAATTGACATAAATATTACTCTCTAAGATAGACTATAAGGTTTCTATGAATTGCACGATGTACACATTGGAAGTTTGATGAAATAAGCCACAATATTGAAGTATAAAAAAATGAAATAATATTAAATTATAAGTATCAACCAAATGCTTTTATGCATGGTATTGTTGATGCTGTAGTCTTTACTTATTAATACATATTTATACCGTTAAAGAATTGTAGCTTTAACTTAAATTCAAAATATAAGTTCATATATAATTTGACCTTTTAGTTTCGAACATTGATATCCAAATTCTTAACTATGTATCCCTCTATTACATTAAACATTATTTAAAACACTTAATTAATGACTTTTCGTAGTTTCTTTTTCGTTATTTAGATATGCTATTCAGGTCATTGTCAATTATTTGAAACATTTACCCCAAAAAGTTGTCATTAAATAAAATATTTTTTATATTTTTTGTCAATATTTTATGATTTACATAATTTATATATATTTTAACAGTTATAAATATTAATATTCATTTAATGAAACATTTTCTATTTTGTTTTTATTACTGTTATTTATACTGTTATTTTTCACAGTTTCTTTTCAACGTACATAAAGATATAAGAAATCGATAAGATTTAATTAAATCAATACCAGTCAGTCATTTGTTTAAGCACTGTCACAACAATAAAACGCGATTTACTTTTAAAAACAACAAATTAATGTTATTGATGTTTTTTGATATGCAATGAATAGATCATTTGTACTATTTACAACTGATAAATTTTTACTTCTACAATCATATATTCCGATAAATGATATTAACTTTTATACGTTGTTAATACTTTAAAAATGCATCTATTATATACTCTTTATATATTGTTTTTTTATATTTTTGACAATCACCTTTTATATTTTTACATAATACTTTTTACAACAATATGAAAAATAAAATATGTGGTTATAAGAAATTACTCGTTATATTAGTCGTTTTTAAATAAAAAATAATAACCATAAAATCTATACAAAAATAATATTTTTGAGCACAGGTCTTACCATTAATCGTGACTCACAATATTATTTTTTCTTTATTATTATTTTTGATACTGTTTCATGAAGATTTATCATTTTATTGTATTTAATTCGTTCAGTAATAAAAGTGTACTTAAAGGCTACACTTTGGCAGGCAGGCAAGCAATAAAATTAAACATTCAACATGTTTGCTAAATACAAAATAAATACAATCACGCACTGATACATTATACTGATATTATAATACAAAAAGCCATCCGTTGTAGACAAAAATTTAATGGCGATTTCCCACGAACATAATATAAAAATAACAAGTCCTTTGTTCAATGAAACAATTGATTGATGAATAATTTTTTATAATAATTTTTTATAACATATTTGATCTTATATATATCTGAAACTTAATTTGTTTTTTATTTGTGTCATTTCGTTTAACGATTACATAAAAATATATTTAAACCTCTTTGAATAGTAGGATCTAGAAAATATATGCATACGTATCGGTATAACATCAATATTTGAAGTTGCGATAAAATTTGTTAAACATTATCTTAAATGTATTTGAATTCCAACAGTAATTAGGTGAAATCTTGAAAATACAGCTCATCGTTATATTGACTTTCAATGTATTACTTTCTTGCTAAAGCAATGGATTCAATGAAAATAATTTGTCACTTTCCTTGTATTTTTTATTCTGCTTGTCTCACAACTGTTTAGAAAACATTATTGAACATTTGTACATTAATTAGCGCTAGCTACGTGCTGTTTGAACACTTATTTTGTCACATAACAATATTTACGTAATTAGAGACTTCTTCAATTTCTCGCCCTTGTAGATTCGTTTTTCCCAGCTAAAACTCAATCCATGAGCTACATCTTAAGAATATTCGTCGAGAAGTCACGGATAGTATGCAACTATCGAACACACCGTTGCAAGCGCGATAAGGAAGAGGAGAAGAAGATAATTATTCGGGAAGGGGCGAGGGCGTACGCGACGCTATCCGGCCAGCGGTCAACGCTGAGTCGTCGCTACGAGCCGCAGCACCGCTGCGGCTGCTCTCGCGCGTAGCTCGGGGTGTAGAAGCTGACGGGGGGCTTAGAAAGTTCATCGAGGCAGGAGTGTTCACTTGTCGTGGAGGCGGACGGTGGCCCGGACCGGGCCCTCGACGACGACCGCCCGCCTGCGCTCGAGCCGCGTCGCCACGGGGCTGGGGTAGTGGCCCTCCTCGTCGCCGCTACTCGAGCTGCGCGACAGGCAGCTCTGGCGCTCGGCGAGCGAGTGCCGGCCGGCCCCGCTGCAGCCCGCCACGGCCGCCGCCGGCGTCGACTCCGCTGGCTCGCCGGCCGAGGCTGCTCCCGAGGTGCGCCGACCGTCCGGGCCCCCGTTCACCAGGTACTTCAGCGGCACGCGCTCCGAGCCGCCCCGCTTCTTCGACCTGCCAAGCAATACGTCCTTAGCTTTCTTAACGATTCCCCTTATGATATTGCATAGCCATAGTTTAAACTTGAAACTTGGGCGCTTGTGATAGAGCGGCTGTTGGAACAAGTAAAATCGGTACTCACTTTGAGGGCAAGGTCGGGCAGGACCAAAGTTTGAAGTCGGCGCCAAAGAGCTCGCCCTCCTCGATCGTCTGGGGCAGATGGATGTTGAGGGTCTCGGGGAGGAATATCGAGGTGACGGAACCAGCGACGCTGAGGGAGCCCATGACGATTAGAGGGAGAACTCGCCAGTATTCCGCCAAATGGACGATGTAGGGGAAGGTGAGCAGGCCGATCCCAGCGATGAACGAAGCGATCCCCATCGCCTGGGAGCGCAGCACCGTCGGCAGCAGCTCGCCCACGAAGACGTAGAACACGGCGAACGAGGCGGCTATGCCGAACTTCCCGACCATCGCCAGCGACACCGTCACCCACACTGCTTCTGTTATCGGGGGACAATAATTCACCTTGCTGGCTATTCCATGAAGAATATTTCATTGAAATGTTGATAGCGCGCGTTCTACGTACCTTCGGGGACGAACATGCAGGAGACGCAAGCGACGCCACCGAGGAGCATCGTCATGCAGAGGACCCACCTTCGGCCGAGCCTGTCCATCGCGTACCACGTCACGATGTACGATGGAATTTCAACGACACCTCCTGTAGAACAATACCGATTTCTTTTTGCCCTGATAAATGTTTAATAAGTTCGCGACGCGACGTATTCAATCGTAAGTGGCAGTTCAGCGATTAATTTTAAAATTCGATACATTTTTCAATATGAAATATCGATCGGATTTATATAAAGTCTTTCGTTTAAATTAAAAAATTTACGCTTAAGCTCCAGACAATAAGAAATAAATTTCGCGAACAATTGTACTTGCTGCATAAATTCATGAATTCCCACGTGAATGTATTTCGAACGATTATCGACTGTCCTTAATGCACCTAATCTGCTACGTCGTTTGTATAAAAAAGTCATAGTTGTCAAATAACTTGTATTCATCCGGTAATCGCACAACAATGTATAGACGGTAGTGACAATTACTCAAGATCTTCGATAATTTACTAATAAAGTAGTTACAATACAATGTTTATTATCATACTAATTGTTACTTCGTACACGCAAATTGCCACATATGCAATGTTTTTCTGCAAATCACGCTTTTTATTACTCCCGCCGATTGAATATTAAAAATCGATTTTTCTCGCTCGATCAATTTACAATGAAAATTCTCGATTACTTATGAACTACAAATCATTGCAGTCCATTCGAATTAGAATAGCATCGCAACTTGCGTTTTACATAATTACCTCACGCGCAAACCAATAAGAAAACAACTAAACTTAAAGCTTATTCATTCCAAGATTCCAATTTCTCAACAGCCACAATTGTAAACTTTTGATTTTTCAAATAATCCATTTGGTATCGGTTAAAAAAGTAAAACTTACCGATAAAAAAAGCAAGATAATCGGAGACCCCGAGATTCGTCGTATTGTAAGAAAGCCCATTGTAGACAACAGCATTGGCGACCCAATCGAACGCGAGTATGAAGAACTTCTTGCGTATGTTGGGATTGGTGAGGAGGTCCATCGGCGTTGCCGAGATCGATTGCACCCTGTTGTCCGCTTCGAGATCGGCGCCGGCGCCAGCCTCGCCACCGGAATTATGTCCGTTACACGCTAGTCTCTGCCGTCGGATCACGTCGAGCTGACACACACACACACATACACAACAAAGCGACGGCGCATTATACTCTCAGCAATCAAGCGAACTGTATACATGTATTGTGTATTACGATGTCGTATTGTATTTACCTCCATCGTTCGCAGAAAGTTCGGCGGCACGACTTTGCCGTTGACCCTGGCCATCGTCTGTATGATCACCTCGGCCTCGTCTATCCTGTTCTTGCTGAGCAGCCACCGAGGCGATTCTGGGATTATCCAATAGTAGCTGAAGAGCAACACGAACGGCACCGATATCGCTAGCGACAGCGTGTACCAGTGCCTCAGTAGGTAACTCTAAATTCAACAATTTATTACAATTTAATTGGACAATTGAAAATCGATGCTAATGCAGAGGAAACGATATATCCGGGTGAATTTGTTTGTTACTTACTAAAAGAGCTAATAACGACATGGCGGTGGCGAAAAAAATGCATATCACCATACCGGCGAACGTTCTGTACCTTGGGCCCATCAGTTCCAGTGCTGAAAATAAGTAAAGCACGTATAGACGTTGGAAAAGGATTTGGAGCACACTACGTATAATTGCTGAGAGTAAACCAAGGCATTCGGGGCTCGGAGTGGCTCAGCCGGTAGAGCGTCGGCTTTAGAATCCACAAGTCGTGGGTTCGAATCCTGGCGCCTCTATTTGGCTCGGCAAGCTACTGTCGAGTCCTAGCCTTAAATACGCTCGAAAGAGCGTCGGTAAACGGGCGTTTAAAGTTTACGAAAAGATATATACTTGCTAAACGTGTATAAAAATGCGAACGGTCAAAATGTCGGTCAATTGACGCGTCAATTGACGGTCATGACTCTGACCTGACGGCGTTTGAATTTTTTTACCATGACGGTCAATTGACTCTGACAGTCAGAAAAAAATCCTTGATATTCTTTCTTTTGCACTTTTCAAAGCACTGATGTAATGCGTTTTAATTGTAAATATAGCAATTTTTCATATTATAATTTAATCGAACTTGCGGAAAACTCTCAGCAATTTTTCGTTTTTAATAAACCTACGTATTTATTTATTGATCTCGACGTACCCAGAATGAACGGTATCTGGTAGATGGCAGGAAAAAATAGACCGTTTATTGTCCTCAGTGCAGTATAAACGATGTAATTCGGACTGAAGCTCGTTGCTATCGAGAATATAACCTCGAGGAAGATGATGGCCAGGAAAGCCGTCCTTCGGCCCCACTTGTCGGCGATCCAGCCGAAAACCACGTTGCCAAAGAGGCTGCCCACGAAGAAGAAGGTCGTCGAGGTCGAAGGCCACCAGCTGTTGTCGCATACCAGATCTAGCTATGTAAATGCAAAATGCAATTACAATGTCAGCGTATTACTCGAATTTTTCGCTTTACACTTCTTTTCTTCTTGTTCTTACGTTCTAATTTGAGTAAATGTCTTTTTTAAACATATAAGCTATTAGAGGGTAAAAATTAAGAAAATGTTTTATTTTATAAAAGTTCCTATTTTACAGATGATGAAATAATAAAAAAGTTCCATTCGCGAAGCTAATCCTTTTGGAGTTTATTAGGTTACGATCGGGTGAAACATTAAATTAGAGCCATCACCTATTTTCGATGAACGAATCATCAAAATATCGAATTAAAATGACATTAATCAGACGTATCTGACGTGCCGGAATAAAATACATCCGGCTTCAGATTTGCGCTTGACACATGCAGTGCCTAGCGCGCAGTTGGAACGCTTTATACACCTATTGTCAATTTCGCCACGACCGTTTGATCGTCAATTTTCATTCGTTCATCGATACGCCCTATCGTATCGCGATTCAATTGTTTTTAAAGCTCTTCCTGTGTTGTTGCAAAAATGGGAGAACAAAAAATTCGTAATAATGGAGCTTTGCAATTTTACCTCGGATTACTTAAAAAAAGCAGGACAAGAATAAAAAAAGAAAAAAAAACATGAAAGAGCAAAGTGAGTCAGCACGCCCATGGTAGAGATTGATTTGCACATTAGCCCCAGTTTATCATCAATCCAACGATATTAGATTAATTCTCAAAGACCCTGTACTTTCCGTTCATACAATCTCGTGTGTGTTTCAAGTGTAATTATTAATCAGCGAGGCTTGATCATCCTTGAATTTCATAAAATGAAAACAAATTCATCAGCTCTTTGTCGCGCGCCCGCCATCTAAGTCTAGAACTTATCAATAACCACGGCTATCCCATTTAATTTTACATCGGCCTATATAAACAGCAATTTTCGTATTATCGCAAAAATCGAAGAATAAAAGACTAGCAAAATCGCTGACAAACGCCCGGAAATGCAGAACGTCAGGGCCGTAGACACATAAAAGAAAGAGAGAGGCATCATTAGCCTTCGTAGAAATTACACTGGCAAAGAGAGATGGAGAAAGAGGCTCTTGCGCGCGCGACAGCTCACATCCGCGAAATCCGCCGAGGAGGCTCGACTAGCAGTGCTCGGATCGTCATGCACACCCACGTACGTCGTGTGTACGTGTGCCGGGGGGTGGGGGGAGGGTATATATCGTGCTGGTTGCTCGTGTGCTTGCCCGCCTAACTAGGGTAAACGGCCCAATAATTGACCACGGCGCGCTGAGAGGATCCGACCGAGAGAGCCCAAGCGGGACGTACATATAGCCGTGTCGCCGCGAGCGGAGCTTTTCTCTAGCGAGAGCTTGAAATTTCGTAGCGAGCCTGATATGACGGGCTGTCTTCGGGAAAATTGGAAATTTTCGGATCGAGAGAGGCACTCGGGCGATATGAGAAAGGAGGCTTTGCGCTGTTCGTTGAACCATGCAAGCTTGTTATTTAAGATGTTGTAATTGACTTTCCGCGTCCTTCTACTTCTTCTTTTTTTTTTTGTCTTGTAATCGATCGATGTTTTATTACTTTTATAGTGTTGGTAAAACAAGCTTAAAAATTATTTCAGTTTTGCATATTTACTTTTTTTTTATGAAAATCATGTTAAAAAGAGATAAAATGTATTATTGCGCTGGATAAAAGATTGTGGATTATGTTATATATCCGTGATAAGATTAAAACACTTGGACAACTTATGATTAGAGTAGATAAGAGTAAGTGCAAATACGTTGTATAGTTTGAGCTTTGAATGGGCGGCAAGCCTGGGCGGTAAACATGGAGTTTTCTGATATAGATAGAGACAACCAGTAATATCGGCATGTAAAACATTAAAGCTAGTTGCTTTTCGATTTGCTTCTAATTTTGTAAAAAAAATTCTTTTTTAAATTAAATATCATTAAACACGTAATAAAATTAAAAATATCCGCTACTTGTTGTCTCCTACAAACAAAGAAGACGCAGTATTCAATTTAAAAGTTAGTTAATCAGGATAAATCGGTAGAGTTGTAACTTGGCGTCTCCTAGATGAGAAATGCACAATGGCACGTGCATATACAGAGGAAAAAGAAGAAAAAAAAAGCCGAGGAAGAATCGAGGCGAGCGTCGCGTTCGACAAAAGAAGACGGAAATGAAGAGCGAAATAGGGTCCAAGTATATACAGGGGCCAGGCATGGAAACAATGAGGAAGACTAGCAGACGGCAAAGCCGGCCCAACTACATCGGCACTCAGGCATATTGTTTAGAGGCATGTAAATGCAAAGCACAGAAGGAGAGACGAGATTCATAAACTATAGCTTCATTGCTATTGACAAAAGCTGCTTCGCTACTTCTCAGTCGGGCGCGACACTGTTCGAAAAGCCTAACACAAGCGGCGAAATGGATCGCGAGATTTTTGGTTTGATTGATTAATCCGTCGTCGATAGGCTACAATATGTGAGAAGAAACAAAAGATGAAAACACACGTGTAAGCCTTGTAAAGCGTTAGATATAGAACGAGTAGGGACATTCGATATGCGCTGGATATGGCTCAGGGCAAGTAGATAATGCCCCGGTCTCCGCATCAAATAGCACCTTATGCCGTGCTAGAGAGCGTTTTCAAGCACGTTAAAGCTCGCAAGCTTGTCAGTCTTATTTTTATTTTCAAATTGTTTTTTCTTTTTTGTTTGCTTCGTAAGCAATGGTTGAAAAGCTATACTTCGGCTCTCATAAACTGTCGCGGCTAATAAGCGAATAATAAAAGAGAAAGAGAAAATGGACGAATCAACGCTCAACAGTCTAGCCGACCTTCAGCTCCAACGAAAAGCGAGCCAGGCTTACTAGTCAAATTCTTAAGCGAGAAGACGCGAATAGAAGAGAGAGAAGGAGGAGAAGATAAAACAAGTCGTGTGCAAACACAACTGTGTGTGTGTGTGTGTGTGAGATAAAAGCAAGTTGTGTAGCTTTGAACCATTGCTTCCGACGGCCAATGATTGATTAAATCGCTCCGTTCGGACGCGTCTCCACTTCCGTTCCTCGTGTCTCTCTCCCACTCGCCGCGCGACATCTTCCACTGATTGCCAAGGATGTCGCGCATTTGCCATTTCGCGATAATTGATCGATCCTCCTATATGCCCGACTCCGTCCTCTATACAAAGTATTTACTTATCCGAGCTGCTCAGAACTGCTTGGTTTCATACTTTTTTTTTAAATGTACTTATCTCGTATGTAGATACGCGCCTTTTTTACTTTTAATTTGTTTCTTTGTTTGCTTATTTCTTCATTTCCCGTAAATTATTAGTTAAATTGAAAACAAAAAAAAATTCATTTCATCATTATAACGAAACTATTGTTATACCTGCACGCGAGTATATATGAAACATTGAAGTCGTGAAAAATGAAGCAAGAAAAAAACTTATATTCGAGTTTATTCATTAAAATTTAAATTGCATCAAGTTCAATTAGCGCGTCAGAAATGAGAGAGGGAGAGAGAGAGAAAAAGGCAGAAAAAGATGTTTAATGTAGGTAGTAAATTTATGCAGGAAGAGCCGCCGAGCAGAGCTGAGGCTATAGCGCAAACGCACACGCCAGTTGATATGCGAGTGTATGTAGATGTGTGTATGGGGGTTAGCGCGACGTTGGCCGGAATTGCTTCTTTAGTACTGACCTAGATTTATCCCAATTGCTTGTTCTTTTGTTTGTCGTCGGTTCGTTTATATTTTTCGCACGCGACGTACTACGTCGAGGCTGATAAATATTTTTTCTCTTTTTCCCCTCCATTTCGGCCGATCCGCGAGCGATCGACTTCTCTTCTGAATTTCCGACGAGAATTTGAATTTTTCAAACGAGAACGCGAAGCTTAGCCCGGGACGATGAAGAATTCATGTTGCGAAGACATTTGCCCCTCCCGCCAGATGCACACGTCTCGCGCTTGACAATGAAACAGTGACATCGTCGTCGTCGTACATGCAGCTATGCTGAAGATTTGGAGCACACGGACCGACGAAATTCCGCAGTAGGTTAACGTTGATTTGTACCTTTTAATTCGGCTTATCCTGCCGTTTGATCGAGTCGAAAAAACGAGAGGCCCTCTACAATTACACGCAACTGACACAGGCGAATTGTCTCGAAAAGAAACAAGCCCAGCTCCTCGATAAATCGATCCCTCCATCTCCCGTACATTCGAAAAATCAGTTGAACCATTGTCATACAAACGAGCAGCCCATCTTATACAGACGTACATCAGTGCCTATAAGAAATCTCGTTTTGTGAAAAATCGATATCGAAGAATGCGCATCGCGAATCCCCAGGGAAATAAAAAAGAAGCGAAAAGAAAAAGCCCGATGTATATGCTGCTTTTCTCAACGATTGTAACATCTCCGACTTCCGCGTCCCCTTGAACACCAGGTCTCTCTCGTCAGAGCTTCGCTCGATCACTTCGGGACTCGCACACACGCAGAAGCTGGGATAGGGTGGGTGGGGGGGGAGGCGTTCGTCCATTGAAGCTAGCCGCCGCTTTGCGTCACGGGTGAATCCGGAGCGCGCGTAAATACCGGCCTACAACAGGCGCGCAGCCACACGCAGACACGTAGCAGGAGCTCTCGAGGCTTAGGGGCTCACGTATACGCCGCGGGGACTAGAGCTCCGAGTCTCCATAGCTTGTCCCGCGCGCGTTTTATACATGCGTCCCGAGGCGCGCGCACGGAGCCGCTCGCTCTTTGGCGCGCGCGCGCGCGCACCCGTGCTTATACGCCAGCCGCGGAGAGCAAGAGCTTCTGCACGCTTTGGACGTTTGATGCCTCGCGCAACTCTCTCTCTCTCTCTCTCTCTCACTCTCGCATGACCGGATGCGGGGGTAGGTAAATTGGCCGGCAATTGCCGACGCCACTACGAGAGAGTACGAGCCTAACCGCTCGGATACTACTATACTACTATCTCTATCTCTATCTCGCTTTCACTCTTCGATTTTCCAAGACTTGGGCCTGTGCGACACCTGTATGCTCAATCAGCAACACCGGTCTTGTTCACGTAGGCATCAAGATCGAGACAAAGTTCAAGCAAGCGTTGATTGCCCGGGCTTTTTTTATAAGACCACAGGCCCTGAAGCAAACGTACTTTTTCATTGGTCTGTTTACCATACGAATCAAATTAGAGATTTGTTTTCGGTTTAGTGCGACATTGGCGTTTTGCGAGGGGTAATTTAAAAATATCTACAACCGTTTGTTTACAGTGCGAAAACGAGAGAAAGAGATAGGTGTGGATGTGGGTGTCCCCATATGCGCGTCGAAACGGATTTAATGGCAATCAATCTGGAAGCGTAGATGAGCAATGAGTATCTTTAATTCGTCTCTTTATTTATCCCTTATGACGCGTCGGAGGATTTGAGAGAGTAGACTCTGTTATCTCTCTCTCTCTCTCTCTCTCTCTCTCTCTCTCTCTCTCTCTCTCTCGCTGTTGGGTCGTCACTTCCTCTCTGCATTGACGTCCACGGAAGTGTGGCAGCGCGCGGAACTTTGCATTTCTTTCTATATTGAGATCTAGGTTATTCCGCAACGTAATACCACCCACAGGATATTACGAGTTTCTCCCTCTCCGCCCCTCCACCTCAACCCACCCGCCCAATTATTTCAATTTCGAATTGTTATATTAGCTCTCCCTCTCTCTCTCTCTGTGCGACGCGAAAGAGATGTACTGCGCGAGCTTTGAACTTGTAACGATTTTTACTGATAATGACACGGAAAATAGCAATAAATGCAAATGAGGCAAAAAGAAAAAAACTATCGAGGCTAACAAAAAATTTCATTTTTCCGTAAAATGCCATTATGCTGGCCTGACATTCAATTGCAACACTAGCAGCTGGGAGAGGAAAATCAAGTTATATTTCGCGTTGAAACGGACGTAAAATTGACATTAATCACCAGCGCCACCTGAATTTCCCAGTAATTCTCATGCTAATGTCCTTGGCTCCGATTTGAATGTCTATCGCGCCCAACGCACAATGGCGAATGACGGGCCCAGTCCGTTGTACGTACCAAGTCAAAGTAAAATGAAAAGTTAAATGTGATCTCCCTCTCTCAGTCGCGGTCTACGAAAGTTCGTCAAAGCTTGAGCTTGCGGCTTTGGGAGACCGCAGGAGAGGCGACGCCGACGAATGTCGGTGAAAAAGATGCCAAGGATTGGCGCTTGCCGAAGATGCTGCGGCTACTCCTGACCTGCAGCGAAGTCGCTCTATCGCGCAGGGAGAGAGAAAACAAGATCTCGCGGCCAAGGCGAAGAGCGAGAAACTTGACACGCTTGCAGATTCAGGCTTATTGTGCCGGGAGACTGTGAGTCCGTCTACGTGGATTCGAGAGTCGTGTAATCTTGGGACTAACGATTATGGTCTGGCTAGTGTTGTTGTTGTCAAAGACGACTGTTATGTTCTCTGATTAGGCTCATAAAGGCAGTGCAATTGGGAAAGAAGATTTAGTGCTGGTTGAGCAGGGAAAAGACAAAAAATTTATGACGGACAATTGTAGCTGCTTGTAAAGCCACTGTAAATTCGAAATAATTTCTCAAGAAAAATCGCTGGCTGTCGGGTCGGAAAATTAAAGTACAAATTGCGCACAAAGTAAAAATCGTTCAGGCATATCCTCGTAATAAAAATAAGTAATCGCTTGGTTATAGTCTTAGACGGGCTCTTCCGCCGAGACGGAGAGAGAGAGTCGGAGACGTAGTACATCGTTCTCGCGGCTGCAATATCGTTGGCCAAAGCGGCTCGGCAACAATTTATCTTGTTATCGCTGGGAGCTCTCGATGCCCGCTCCCCGTTGCCGGCTAAACGCACTCGCGTCGATTTATCGCGACGGCGCGCGCCATTCATTTTCGCGCCGCACTAAAAGACACATAGACAGAGGCAGAAGGCGCGAAAGAGCCTCGCGGCCTTTCCTCATTTTCACGCGCGAGCGATATCTCTATTGCCGCTTGCATAATCGAGTGAGAGCTAACCGATTGATTTTGCGCGCCTCTTCGACGCCTGCTCGGCTCAATTTTTAATTACACTAAATTTATAGATCCGCTTTAGTAGGAGAGAGGGCGTTAAGCTGTCGAGCTGCACCTTCATTGTCCGTCCGTACACGTTGCGCATCTCTCCTTTTTTTATTGGCCATGTAACGCGTAGCGTTCGAGTTGAATGTGGGAAAAAGAAACATCGCGCCGTTCCGAGAAATACTTAACGCCGCTGTGTGTAGCGAGACGGCCAATAAATCTAAACAATTCGAAGATTAAATAGCTGCCGCTCGAACTTGACGGCTCGTTCTCTCTCAAAATGATAAATGCCACTCGGCAAGAATGTGATTTGCGCGTGGTTGCTTTTCTCAATTGCGACGCAACGTTGTTTGGTTTTGAATGAATTTTTTAACGTAGCCGGTGGGGCATAATAAAGAAAAGCTGCTCTTGTCGAGTTTACCTCGGTGACGAGGGTGCTGTCGTAGTCGCGCGTGTCGTAGTTCCAGCCGTGCTTGCACTTGACGAGCGGCCAGTTGGGATCGCTGACCGGGGCCGGGGGCAGGGAGCGCCGGGGGAAGCGCAGCAGGGAGGTCGGGCTGACGGTCGAGCCGCGCTGGCCCGGCTCCTCCGGCTGGGGCAGGAGCTCCGCGGGGCCGCCGGTGTCGGCGATGTCCGCGAGCTCGAGCCCGCCCGTGCCGTTCTCGTAGCCCGAGCTCAGCCAGCTCTCGACGATCGCCGTGTAGTTGACGTCGTACATCAGGCACTTGGAGTACTCCCGCTTGCCGTCGCTCTTGCTCCGGTACGGCAGCGACAGCGCCTTCCGGTCCTCCAAGCTCAGCACCCCCGTCAGGTTGTCCAGCTCGGGTATGCGGCACCAGTGCTCCGGCGACGCGCTCACGAACACCTGCAACATTGTTCGTCCAGTCGACAAGCCGATTTAGTTTTAGCTATATTGATTGAATTTCACTTTTTAACATATAGGCCCGAACGGGTAAGCCGAGTGCGTCAGCCGGCGAATAGCTAAACCGAGAGCTATTAATATTTTAAATTACCACATAAGTTATTCGAGCTCTCTCTCTCTCTGTCACTCTTTCCCCCTCTTCACTCTTAAGCTTTATTAAAGTATGAATTTTTTAGCGATCAGCCCGAGAGATTATGAAAAAGCCTCATTGGTATATAAACAAGAAGCAAAAAAATAATAAATAAATAAAAGAGCGTTAAAATTGAAGGCTAATTGCGCGTCGGACGGTTCGAGCGTGCATGCAATCGGCCTTGTACTTGGTAATTGGTTTGTCTTGAGCACACTCGAGCCTCGTAAAATCATCGAAGATAAAGAAATATAAAAAATGCACCGGCGCGCGTACATTCGAAGCTCCCAAGTCAAACACTAATTAAGAAACAAAGTTTCACGCGAAGCGCTCCGGCGGCTGCGCGACAAATTCCGCGCGATCTGCAGAGACGCGCGAGTACAAAAAGGCTCGGCGGAAAAAAAGAAGAAAAATAAGAGTGGTCTGTACCTGTGAGAAGGCGAGAAAGGCTGCGGGCAGGGTCGCGGGTATGCAGAGGAGGTAGTACATGATGTTCTGATAGCGGCCCTTCTCGCCGACGTGCAGCAGCACCTCGTCAAAGTCGATGGCGCTCATGGCGCCGGCCTGCTCGGCAAGATTACTCTTTGAGCCTTACGAGGAGGAGTTGGCATCGCCCCTCATGCTGCTCCCGCCGCTGCTGCTCGCCACTGGCGCACCTTCGCGACCGACTGTACGTCTACGTGCGTTTAAGCGCCGGCGCTGAATTCCTCGGGCGGCACACGCCGCTCTTATCACTGCGCAATTTCTTTTATTTCTCTCTTCGCTTTCTCGCTCGCGCCGATTTGCGCTTTACCAGAGCGCGCTAAAGCACCGAGCGCGCGCGCGCGCACTGCACTTTCCAAACGACTCGACGAGCTGATACGATTACCCGAGGGCTGTCACATGTTGATTCCAGGCACTACGAGGCTACTGCTGGCATGCTGCGGACACCACTGCTCCTGCTGCTTTTCCTTTTTTCTTCTTTTAGACCACCTAAGGGAACAAAATAACACTGACGTTTATTAATCTGGCTTTTCATACGATTGAGTTATCAAAACTGACGAGGATATTTTCCGAAGTTTACTTTGCTATCTTTAATTTTCTTAATTTTAGAAAACAGATGCGAAAAATCTTTACATGCGCGCATATGAAATTTGCTTTCGTTCGCGTCACGCGCTGACGTAAACATCGGATTAAACCGATCCAATCAAAAATTTATCTTTAGATATGCCACGAATAAAAATATATAAAAAAAATTCCCATTATCAAGAGTGTTTACATATATCAGAGAGGGAGTAGAAGGCAAATATTTTCCCGGCACTATTTATAAGCTTACTTATTCCGTCGGCAACTCTCTCTCTCGTTATACATTCGCCGCTCTAACGCAGTGTCGCTCTCGTAACATATTCCACTTTCATAACAAGTGCGTAGACGCGCAAAAGAAACAAAGGCTATTTCACGTTATCACCTTAGGTCAGCTGATTACGCAGTCTCGCCTGACAAGCTGCCTTATAAAACTGCCCAGGTGTAATAGCGCGTATGCCAAACGCTCTCGTTATTAGATATACAGCGAGGTGGTTTTCGCGGGTATTCGCACAACACACACACGCGCGAGGCTTGTGCTCAAGATGAAACTCGGAACTCCGATGCGGCTCGGTGTCTGGCGACGCGCGCCTTTTTCCGCCAGCCTCTTATATCCGCGCGTGTCTCCGGAAAGCTCTTGCTGCAACAGAGCGAGTCACGTGCGCGACGCCGGCGCGCGAGCGCTTATCGGCCGCTCCGAACGCTGGCCCCTCCGCGGAAATCGATGCCGAACTAGCCTCCTCTCTTTCGCTAGGCACCTAATGCACGACAGCACGCTTTTCTTTTTTTTTCTGCTCCAGGCTTTGATGGGATGGACGTTTCGGACTACTGTTGCGTTTGTTTGATTAACAATTATAAGTACACGGGAAACGTTTGATTTTGTGTGGGTTAAGCTTTTTATTAAATTTTAAAGCAAAAGTTTTTAAAAGTTGTAGAACGAGAAATAAAGAACGTTAGAGTATTCCTCGTTTTTTTTTAAACAAAAGGAAATAATAATTTTTAAGCGAGTGTGTGCGAAAATGCAAATTTAACATTGGAAATGTCTTTTGAAATGGCTACCGTGGAATATTGAGCGATTTTTTTCTTGTTTGCTTTTTACACGCACAAAAGAATGTTTGCGACTAGAAGAATATGCAAGATAAATAAACACAGTGTCTGACGTTGTAAGATGGAAATAGTACGGGGTAAAATGTGTTTTTGGAAATTTCAACCAGCCAAAACGCTTTTGCGATTCGGATATAGTGAAAACGTAAAAATTCAAATCGATCCTTGCGCCCAAACAACATTTATTTCTCGAGTCGTAACTAAACTCAACGCCCATGTATGAATATTAATAAAAGTTAACGAGAATTTGAGAAATTATAAAAAAATTACGTAATTGCAGTTGGGTAAATCATAAAGCTATTACTGTCGCAATGTTAATTTAATAACTTCGTAGTTTGCGTTAAATATTAATTAATTTATTTAGTGACACATACTGCCGACATACATACTCGTTTTACATATTTTTTCATCAAACACGAAGAACAGACATTTCGCAGTAATTATAATAGTGAATTGACAATTTCATTTTTCTTTTTTCATTTTATAAATAAGTCTATCAAACATCGCACGAGATGCAAATGCCAAGAGTATATCGAGCCTAGCTTTTTTTTTTGTTCGTGAAAAATAAATCTAATCATTTTTTATTTAATCAATTAAAACCATCTCTGGCGTATAACTACTTAATATCTCCGTTAAAATATCGATAATCACCGCGCGTTCTTCATTTTTAGCGACAGTTCAATTAATTAACGGCAAAAAGTTTAATAATTCATGTGATGCATTTTGTAAATGATTCATTTAATAAACGCGCTCGCAATGACTTTACGACGCGCGCAAAACGTAGCAATAAATGAAATTCGTATTATTTATCGAATTGTTTTTCTTTTATTACAGTATGTGCGTGCGAAGACGCGTCAATACGGTAGCGTTCATTTAACGTTACTAATGCCACCGAGAATTCTCACGCACAACTTGCTGTGACGTCAATAAACCGTTGATATTACGTATCAGCAATAAAAGAGTTTAAGCTCCGCCTAATTCTGGCGGTCGTTCATATTTTCGTTTGAATATAGAATACAAACATGGTAAATTTATTAAAATTTCGACGCAATCAAAAACACACGAAACTTCTTCAATACTCCTGGTTCTTTAAAGCGCATTAGTGCGCACCTCGGTGTTATAATACCGCCAAATAACGACACACCGGTTTATTCGCCGCGCAGAAAAGCTCAGGCACGCACTCGGGCAGATATAGCAAACAAGGCACGGCCTTGATGACGCGCCTGTCTCTTGCTCCCGAGATTTTCGTCGGTCTGACGTATGCCCGTAGATGCGATTGCACAATTGTGCGCGCGAAAGAGAGTGTGTGTGTCTGCATGCTAGATCGCGCGCTTCTCTCTAGGCACGAGAGCCGTTCGTTATCTCGCGATCCGCGAAAACGCTCCCGAGACGCCTTGGCCGATTCATCTTCGCCAAGGGCAATTAAGCACTCAAGCTGCAACTAAGCGCTCTACGGTCTATTGGGACGTTTCGTTTCCTATGCACGGCTACCGCATGCGCTGGGTATATATTTAAAAGCCTCATCGTGCTCGGCGCTGATGTTTCTGCTTATGCCATGCGAGTATAGCTGTCACGTTTTTTTTGTTCTCCTTTTTTTTTTATTTCAATTTTTAGTCATTGTTTGATGACACAGTCAAATTGATTGCCTTATCGCGATAACAGCGATAAAATAGAAAACGAAAAATGTAATTTTGATTTCAATATTAATTTTGAATATAAGATTGCTGCTGAAACATGTTTTTCTCTAGTTTGATTAGAAAGATAATTAAAGAATAGAGTAATCGGTTTTCGTGCAAATGAGAATCAAGACAAGCGTACCTCAGAGTTATAACAGTTTAATCGATCGAGCAACAGTAGCATCTTGGTAAACTCATGTTCTAATCCCAATCTCGACCGAACTAACGACCTAAAATCACTCCAAGCTCTCTCGCAGAGTTAGGGCTTTGTGAAATATGTACGGGCGCGTATATACATCAACTACCCTCGTTGCGTCGCATAAATCAACAGCCCTGCTAACCAAAGGCATTTGAAAATTTTAAACTTCGCACAGCAATCGCTCTCCTCATTTTTCACGCGTAATAACATCAGTCTGACGAGCAATCAACCGAATCGCCAAATAAAAAAAAATAAAGCATCGTAAATTCTCATTAACACTATAGCCATACATCTACAATAACCAAAAGGTTTCGTGTTTCAAAGGGGCGAGCGTATAGACTCGCGCTAATAATCGGCTTAGCCTCGCGCCGAGTGTGAATAACACTTGAGGTCCACTTTCCACTTGAAACGCAGTCGATCGAGATGCAAAAACCGCGCGACCGCAACCTCGGCGAGTCTCTCGATCTATAATCGCGCGTCGCGAGCAGAAGAGAGACGAGAGCTGCATCTCGCGCGACTCGAATCTCTAATGTACCACTCTCGTGAATTTTTCCAAGCCCGAAAGTCTGGAAAGCCTCGCTGGTGTATTACGGCTATAAGGAAATCAGCGATGATCGATGGGCCTTCGGAAAGGAGAGAGAGAGAGAGAGAGTAAATACGAGCCGAGCGATATGTCACGCGATCGATTGATCGGCTCTGTTGTGAAAAATTGCAGTACCTACCCGATGCACCTTGATGCGCCGAGCTTGATAGAAATGCCACGCGGCTGCAATGAGAGCGAGAGAGAGAGAGGTGGCTGAGCGGTTTGCCGGCTGTGTGACACTGGGTATATCGCGTGCGTAGACGATGATTTATAATGAGGTCTTGGGCTTTCTTTTTATCGCTCCTGTTTTATCAAGCCGGCCCCCCGAGCTTGCGCTGACGCGGGACGATTTTTCTACGGCTCCAATTGCAGTAGAGACATCACCTGCATCCTCACCCACACACATACACACACACACACACACATGCGCGCGCTTGTGCACTTGATTAGTATTTAAATTTGTTTGTTTTTACAATTAGAACGTTTCAATCCTTTCCCGAGAAGAATTTTACAATTGACCACCGACGCACAAGAACAAATAATGAAATAATCAGATGTCATAACACAACCTATGTATTCAAAATATTTTTAAACTAAAAATTCAAATTTTATAAAGTTGCAAATGGCATTAGCTACCGCGGCAGGAGATTACAAAGCCAAGCGCGCCCGAGTCCGCCTGCACAACAGTTTCAGACTCCTACTGCAAGTCGAGAGCTAGATAAAGATAAGAGGGAAAGGCCGCTCAATCGGAACAATACCTAAAGATCGGAGGCGAGGCAGAGTGAGCGAGAGAGAAAGAGGGGGAGCGAGGTGCAGCAGTAGTAAGACCAGGCTCGCGTCCGGCTTAATCCCAGTAGTTTTCGAGCAGACAGAGCCAGCCCTGGACGAGCGCGATTTTCGACATATCGGCAATGGCGCGCGGGAGGGGAGGGCCGGAGCGCGCGAGAGAGCCGCGAGATCGCGCGCTTATTGTCCAGCCGGGCCCTTGGCGACGTCGCGACTGCCGCGCGGATAACGTGCCGGCCAAGCCACGCTGTCTCTCTCTCTCTCTCTTGCTCTATATGTGCGTGCTCGTGCCACAGCGGCGCGCCTGCGCCTCTTTCCCGCGCCGCGGGACTGCTTCTTCCGAGCGCGAGCTCCTCCGCGATCATCCTTGCCGTGCGCGAAATGCCAGATTTCCCGAGTTTAACTGGCATTTCCGTAGCGAATGGGACCCGGGCTCTTTGGAAATTTCGCTTGGCTATGATTCATGATTCCGGGTTATTGGGCATTTCGTTCAATTTCAGCAAGGCTGCGGTAAAGCTTGATTTTTGTTTGTTTTATAGGGATCGTATAAAGTTTAAAGCTGCGGGGCTAAAGGTTTCGCTATAAAAAATCTGGGAATATGTATATTTTCAGGAGGCCGAGGGAAGGCTTCTTTTATTAAACTTGTATTTGCGTTGGAAAAGTTTTGCTAAATTGAAGCTCTAAAATCTCGATTTTCGTTATATTATAGATCGCGTTAAAATAGAAGCTTTATTAATTTCTTTTACCCCTTTGAGGAACAATGAACATGTTTTCGATGGAGTTAATTAAAATTTTCCTTTATGATAAAGTTGCTCGGTTTTCGCTTTATTAGAAAAAGCGCGAATACTGGCACGTGCGGTGTTTAATAAATAATTTTATAAGTCCATCGCGAATATAATTTTATTGTTATTCTAAACCTCTTTATTTTTCATGCACGCGCGCAACTTTTCTCGCCGACGTGAAAAAATGCGAATTTAATTGTCTTTTCGCGGATATATATGCGCGAGAATATTTCGAGCTTTTTAAATTTTAAATTGTATACAGCTTTTATTTGTTTATTTTTTTTTATGCTACCTTCGTAAACTGCTTCCTGCGCGAAAGTTTGTAGCGAATAAAATATATTTCAGCATAATTTCAGTAACGGTAAATTAATTTTGTTTTTTTTTACAATATTTCATTTTCGAAATGTATACGATAAAAAATTGTAAATATTTAAATAAAAAAGAAAAAATTAAGGTAAATTTAAAGATTAAAGTTTAATGATTCAGAAACTCATTTTATATCCTAAATGAAGAGAAAAGGAAGTTTATCATTTGCTATTTAAGAGTCCCTGGCTCTGCTTCAATTGATTATACTCGGATGAACGTGAAGTAGCCGAGCACTTCATGCTAAAATATAATTAGTTCTCGTTAATACAACGACAATTTTTTACGTCACAGTAAAATACGTAATTTTTTTCTCATTACAAGCAGCGCAAATACACAGACACACACACGATACGCGTGTACGTACTCGACTATTTTTTCGATCCATCAAACACAAATTTAATCAAGTCATCCCGCAACTTCAAAATCTGCCACATCCGAGCAAAAAATTACGAACGTCTATTGAAACTGTCGATTAGTCCAACTCTATTGTTGAAGAAAAAGAAGAAAATGCAAAAAAAAAGTAAAGGGTTGTAAAAAAGAAGAAACGTTCGTTAGTCCGTGGCGTCCTCGAGAGCACATCCTCGGCGGGGGCCAATAATTTTCCCTCTCGTTTTTCTCCGGCGTGCGGATCGAGCATACGCTGCAGAGGCTAACGACGATGGCCGGCGGCAGAGATGAGCGCTAGAGAGAGAGAGAGAGAGGAGCGAGAGAGGAGAGAGAGAGAGAGAGAGATAGCGTGCGCGATCGGCCGGTCCACTCGGAAGTTGCCTCGACGACGAGCCGCGGCGCAGCGGAGCAGCCTCTTCAGCGAATCAATCGAATCAGTGCACCAATCGACATCCGGTCATCCTTGCAGCCTAGAGCCCTGCAGCCACTGCAGCCGGACGTGCCTCTCTCGCTTCCTCGCCCGGAATTCTCGCGTAATTCGCTTTCCATATGAACGAACAAGCTGGAGCTTCCGAGAGGGGGGCGCGGGCAGAAGACAGAGCTAGAACCGCAAAAAGCGAGTTGCCGCGCGGATGAGCGTGCGATGGGCCACGCGGAAAACGCGAGCAATTCGATTAACGCCTTGGCTTCGCGCGGCAAAATCCCTCCAATCGGCCTCGAGTTACGACTCTCTCGCTCTCGCTCTCACTCTCGCCGCAGCTGCCATTCGAGACTGACTTTTGGCTTTTATTGCTTCTCCAGGGCCCCCTCGAAATTTATGCATGGAAATTCATTTATTGCCAACGCGGCTTCTTCTTCCTCTCGTTTTTTTTCCTTTTCGCGCAACGGCGTCCCTGGGATTAAGGGCCTTCGCGAATTGAAAGGTTGGATGAGTCGCGCTCTTTGTTGCGTAATATTTCACGGGAAGAACGGAATTTAGACCTATATCGCCTTTCCGTTTTTGCCCTTTCAATATTTAACAAAAAAAGGGGGGGGGGTAAAAAGTTATTTCCCGCAATTCGATTTGGCTTAGCTTTTGTTTTTCTTTTCATCGAAATAATTATTTTCGACAAAATGAATTTTCAAACCGCGCCCTTTTGTGTAAAATAAAAAGAAGGAGAGGATCTCGCTGGTTATTATAAACGCCATTCGGCGGGGCATAACGACTGCGCTCCGCGGCGGAGGATTGGAAACGATGGGAACCTTCACCCTACATTGCCTTAGACTATTAAAACAGTCATCGTAAAGGCCGCGATATTGCGCGCCTCCGGATTTCTCGTACTCACCTCTCGAGCCGAAACGACGTATTTTCGCCAGATGCGCTTGCCCCGTATTCAATCCGTATTCATAAGCCAGCCTCGTTTACTTCCAGCCTCCTTCTCGTCCTGTACATCTTCATCTCCACTGAATACTAGTGCAATCTACAACAACAGAGAGACGTTTTCGTTCCTCTTCCTCCGCGTTATTCTTCACAGTGGTCTCTCAAAATCCTTGCGATTCTCCGGGGTAATCCCATTACAATCTGGCCCGCATTCCTCACTTTGAACTCGTGCGTAGCAGTGCCGAATAACGGCCGTGCGGTACTTCATGTTCTCTCACGAATGCGGCACTCTGGTGTACATCAACGAAATAAAAGAAATACAACGTTAGCCGGCAAAACTCGATCAACCGATCGACATGGTATATATTTTTTTTTAAATCGCGAATATAACGCGCTCTCGAGAGGGAGGCTCGAATGTCAATTTGCCCACAGCTCGTCACTACTGCTCGTTGATGTAATCTCACTGAGAAGCACCGAATTTTCAATACTCCCCCAACACACTGCGTAAACGATCTTCAATCATTCGACGAGTCGCAGGCTTTGCACCGATGGACCCAATGGAGTAACGCCGAGAAGCAGCTGAACACGGGCTCGATCGTATCAACCGAATCGGCCTCGATCCCATCGAGTTTTTCCACTATAGTCGAAGCTGTTCGAGCGAAGAGTAGGTAACAACGCCTGGCTCGCTATCGTCTTCTTCCTGTCTCGCCTAGCCGTTATTTTTCCCTCCCCGGCTAGGTGCTATACTCGTGCGACTCTCACTCTTTCTACGCTGGGCACTTGTCTCCCCTTCGCGCGATCGCTCACTCTCTCTCTCTCTCTCCCTCTAGATCTAGCGTCTTTAGGATGTAGCGCCTATAGGAAAGACAACGATAGTCATGGAGCAGGCAGGCAGCCGAAGTAAGCGGTAGCCTCCATCGCGAACTGCGATACTGAATAAAACACACATGCAGATGGGGAGCAGCCGAAAGCCAGTGCGAGAGAGAGAGAGAGCGAGAGCGAGAGAGAGAGAGAGAGAGAGAGAGAGAGAGAGGGATACGCTTGGGGGGCATATATCCTATCCCGTCCTCGTATCTATCATTTTGAATCCCCCTCCGCGCGCGCGCTTTTAAACCTCTCCGATCAAACCTCTCACTCTCTCTCTCTCGCTCACATCATCTCTTTCTCTCTCCCTCGATCTATCAGAGGCCGAAAGTGTGCGTGTGTGCGTGTGGGAGAGAGAGAGAGAGGAGGTCGTGCATCTCCCTCCTTCCTCGAGGCCCTCATCACCGTCACAGTCACTCTCGACTATTAATATAAAAGGGGGTTCCTCGACACTACGCGTAATTGTACTGTACGTGGACCGCTCTCGGCTCTCTTTCTTCCTCTTTCTTTCCTCCTCGCCCCCCCCCCTCCTAAGCGAGAGACACCTATTGCCCATCTTACGCTCCCGGCTCTCTCCTATCTATCTCCAGTCCCTTTTGATTTTCGATTTATCGAAATCGCGCCTTTCGCACATTGGCCGATGCACCGAGATCTTCTTAGCTGCATAAAAGCCCTGCTGCAGCTGTTACCAGGCTATACCGCTCTCGAGATAATAAATTCGTTTATCAATAAAGCGCGAAATTCCAATCGATCCGTATATACCACGTATACTCGGTCGGAGCTTCCCTGCGAAATTATACGATGAAACATCGTTGCCTGTGCTTGTTGGCGAAAAAAATTACTCAAAATCCCGCTGTTCCAGGACAAGCGGAGGGTGGAAAGGGCATCGAAGCTTCCACGTACTTCCACGTGCAAAGTTCCAAGCAATAGCGATGACGGCTGCTACGGCGCGCGTGAGCTGAATCTTTGATTTGATAAATTGTTAGCCCGAAATGCCGCATAGATAATACGCGCGGATTACAGCGACGAGCCGAGAGGTATATAAGCGCTGCGCGCGCGTGCGTGGATTGGACGTGGTGGAAGCGACGCGCAGAGAGCTGCGTCTCTGCTGCAAGCGTTGCACTTGGATCGTTCAAGGATCATTCAAGGATTCTTTGGAAATGCAAGCTATTTCTTTTTTCTTTTTTTTTTTTTTTTTGATGCTCTAGTGCATTTTGTATAAATATAGTGATAAGGGCAGTTGAGCTTGCGTTCGATTTTTGTAGCTTGTTTCTTCTGAGCTTTTGTTGTTGCTATAGTTAATTTCGGAAATAATAAGTTTAAGGTTTTCTTGTTTTGGAATATAAATTAGTGTTTATGGTGTTAATTAAAAAAATGCAAAATATAGCGCGAGCCTTAATCTCGGAAAATCTTATTAAATCTTGTTGGCCGTTATAAAGTTTGAAATGAAAACGAATATGAATTCACCTGGTCTCGATTCGAAGGGTAATATTTTAAAAATATACATTTCAGGGACGAGAAACTGTTCGGCTTTTATTCTTGCATAATTGCCTATTTCTCAGCGCACAAAACAATTCTCTATGTATAGAAAAAACTTGAATTAATTATAGGAGCACAAGTCAGGGCTTTTTGTTATTATAAAGGAGATTGTACGCAACTATATAGGATTTGAAATAAATTGGCTGCGTTGAATGTCAAATTCAACAAAAATGGAAAGTAGCCTACGGAATAAAAATCACAAAAAATCAGAAAAAAAGAAAAAAAAGTGTCACTTGCAAACTCGATAAAGAGAAATGGAATTATTTCGCATCGTCATAAAATTGGAAACTTTAAATGAAAGAAATTCAAGACAGCCAATTAAGCCTTTTAATTTTCACGGGTAACATAAGCTCCATTGTATTTCGATACTGAAGCCTACTTAACGCAGAAGCGTTTGAGTTTCTCGTTACATTTTGAATTATTGATTCGAAACTGTATCGAAAGTCCGTGTGAAATCGAAGGAATCGCGAGGCTAAATTGTTACCTGATCGTTTTATCGGCCGACCCAACTGAACGCGAATCCCGCGAAATAAAATTTTATCTCGTTTAATTTATTACGCCGAGTACAAGCGTTTGCAAAACAGCACGAGTTTATGTAAGCAAAAAAGGAAAAAAACAATCTAATTGATTTCACGATTTAATTGCCATCGCTTTAGCGATACAAAATTTACAGGATAATATATATCGTGGAAAGCTTATTAGAATATTCAACTGGTAAAATTTTTTTATCCAATCACCATATTTAACGCAGGTAATAAAAAGGTACGTTTGACGATGTTCAAGAGAGTTTGAGTTACGACATCTGAACGACTTTGCATTCTACCACTTTGAACTACGTCGATTTTTTTAACGGCTGTTGATCATGCAGAGTTCTACTTTACACAGTGTTCGTATCAATATTTTGGAAATCTTTACTACTTAGCATTTGCTTTGCAAGAGTTTTCAATGCGTTATTGTGGCTGATGAAAAGTTACTAATTTTGAGATGACAACTTTACCAAATTTGGCCTTAAAATGTCTGGGGAACACCAGTCAATCGTTATTCAAACCAAATCCCAACTATACAGGTTTGTTCAAGTATTTTCTATTTTTTCTTATAATTTTTAGGTTATTAGGCAAATGTATTATTACACTTATTGGTGGTGTTTCTTTTTAGTGTGTTTTCGCAATGCGTCAAAGAAAACTGGAAGTACGACTCAAAATTCTGGAAATTCAAAACCAAAACACAGAGGCTGGAAAAAACAACATGGTGAATCGTGTCATGCTGGAAATATTTTAGTTACACAAAATAAAACACGCTTTCATCCTGGTCTCAATGTAAGATTGTATTATGTATTTAGAAGTATTCAAAACAAGAATTGTATTCAGTAAGCAGAACCGGAGTAAATGTAAATTAAATTCACAGGTTGGATTTGGAAGAAACGGAACTTTGTATGCCATGGAACATGGTAAGGTGGTTGTTACTTGCGAGAAAAGTAAGCCCAACTGGGAACATACATGGGTGCAGCAAAATTATGCAGATCGAGAAGGTCAAGTTATATACAAAAAGTTTTTTAATGTTATTCCAGAGCCACAACACGATAGGTTTAAATTGGTTGATAAAATATAAAAATGTTGTAAGCTCTTGTTTTATTATACAATAATATAAATAAAAAGCTAGTCTACAAAAAACATTTATAATTCTCCCATTGATGAGTCAGCCCATCTAGATGAAAAATACTCAATAGTTTTATCATCTTTTGAGGGGGTAGCATAAACCAGAGTTTTCCTAACATGACTACCTATTCGACTCTCTGCTATTAATTCTAATACTGACATTTCCATGTCTCGTTTTTTACAATGAATTAATAATTGAGAATGAAACATTATTGGATCTCCTAAAATTTGCATCAATAAATATATAATGTTTACTAATATTTATAATTATAAAATGTATATTTTACCTGGGTAAGCTAAATAATCACAACCAAACTTTTGTCCACTTGTTATATAGTAGCCTTTTTCCCAAATATCTTTAAACACTTTATATTTTAAAATATCTTCTTCAGTAGATGGATAATCCCAGTTTTCAGTTTTGATGATGCATGTATTCCATGGATAGGCTACGAAAAACAATTATTTAAAAAGCCTTGTAACATTTTCAAAATATTTTTAAAATATTAAATCTTACGTCTACCCACCAGTGTGAGTTTGTACTAGTGCATCAGCTTTTTCTAGTACAGGAAATTTAGCCATTTCTTCTTGAAATAAGGCTTCTTTGTCAATCTCAATTTTGTCAAGTGCTTTTTGAGTCTCATCATCCAAAGGCTTTTTCATTTTCTTTTTTTTTGTGTGAAGTCCTAAAATTTTTCTCTTTTTACCTTCCACAATTTTATCCATGACATTAACAATCTAAAACAATATTATTCAATTAAAAAAAATTTTCACTTGTATAATTAAAAAACTAATAATGAATCTTTATCCAACAATACCTGCAATTTTCTTCCAGCAATTACACATTCTTGCTGTTCAAGAAATAACTTATTTCTGTATTCCTCAAACTTTGTTTTCAATGTCTCTGTAGGAGTTTCTTTTAATAGTGGTCTTTTAACTAAACGACCAATACCTTTCTCTAACAATAGTTTGGCCTCTTCAGGAAGTAAGAGCATAGGAAGCCCAGTTAAGTTATCCTGTCTTGGTTTTTTAGCAATACATCCTATACAGTCACCTAATATTCTGTATTTTTGCCTCAGAGTCAACCAGTCTAAAAATTAAATAATTTAAAGATTCTTTTTGTATTAATATGAAAATTAGAATAATGGTCATAGATGTATTATTACCATCTGCACTCCAAACAAAAATTTCAGAGCCTGATATTGTGAAATCAATTTTTTCATTATCCATAGTTTAAGTTAATTTAAAACAATTTTTAATTACAACTGATTCCACATCACTGACTAAACATAAACACATGACTAAAGTTAAACTTTGTTTATGTATGCAGCAAACAACACACGTGAGTAAGCCGCAAGACCAACCTGATCTCAAGGCTGCACTGTACGCTAGATGTCGCTAGTTTGTCGTTTTACCGGGGCCGCGGATTTGTTGCATTTGAACATACAGCGATTAGTTTAGACGAACCAGTGTATTTAACCTACCCGGACATTCACAGAAAAAGGCTGTATTTTTTATACTGTGTAGATTAATGCTAAAGCTACATTATAAAAAATTTAGCCTTTTTGTTCGACGGCAATTTGCAGAACGAGCTTGCAAAAACTTTAAGCGCTGATATGTTGAGAATGGTTAGTGTCGAGTCATACGTATCATAAGTAGTCATACACATTTTACGCGTTTTTAATGTGCCGATAGACTAAGCTGGCTGAGCTGAGCCCTTCTGCCCTTCCCTCTGATGTACACGGAAAACTAAACGCAGGGGTTTTAGCCGTGCGATCACGCAGACCAAAAAGTCGTGCGAGTCTGACCGGGAAGATGGCGTGCACGACCAATGTTTCT